>JACEEZ010025277.1:170000-177500 GCA_016584305.1 Chionoecetes opilio | reverse complement strand
TACCCAACCCCTCCAACATCAACAAAGTGGATGCTTACATAAATGAGAGGGCAGATCGGAAATGCTTCAGGAAAGCCCCACCAACTCAAGCCCCGGCAAGAATCACGACTCTTCTCTCAGCCAGCCTACCCTACAGTGGCCCAAGAGCCTTCAACAGCCTCCCAAGAAACATCCGAGACATCACCGGCTGCTCCGTAGAGAAGTTAAAATCCCAACTGGACGAATACCTGTGGACAGTCCCTGATGAACCACCAGTAACGGGTTACACTTCGCTATGTAGAGCACCCACAAACTCCTTACTGGACCAAGTGAACCTACAGTTTAGGGACGCTAGGACCGGCTGCAGCGGTAGAACACTGCGGCTCTGAGGAATTATCCTCTAAACAGCATCAAGTATCAAGTATCAAGTAAGTATATATAATATATATATATATATATATATATATATATATATATATATATATATATATATACATATATAAATATATATATATATATATATATATATATATATATATATATATATATATATATATATATATATATATATATATATATATATATATATATATATATATATATATTAGTGATGGACCGAATATTCGCATTCGCATTCGCAATTGCGAATATTCGCATGTTTTTTCAATATTCGCATTCGCATTCGCGCTCCCACTCGTAGTTGTTTGCGAACATGCGAATATTTTGCCCAAATCAATAAACTTACAAAAAAAGGAAAAAATAACAAGTGAACATAATATTTTACAAGCAAACATATAAATAAATTTAAAGTTTAGCCGAGCATTAGTTACAAGAATTAGGTGAGGAGGCGTAGTGGTAGCCAAGGCCATGGTTCCTTGAACACTAACTCCATTCTCTACCCTTCAACAGAGGAGGCGTTTGTGTTACCCATTTTTGTTGTGCCCTTGGCCAGTTCCTTGTGATGTAAAAAAAAAAAAAAATGATATACTGCGGGGTCATGCCTTGAGAACTTCCGTGGGTCTTGGATGAACAGAGAGGCCCTGGCACTAAGATGGCGCTCATAAATCGAGTTGTCGATACTCTATTATTCAAGGTACTCTACTAGCTACTATCCCCCTTTCGAGTCACACCCTCGATATCTTCTCCCTCCCTCCCCCCACTTATCCTCACCCATCACTGGAGCAAGGCGAAGTGGGGTGAGGGAAGGGACAAGGAGGGAAGGGGAGATAAGAATGAGTAAGTGTCATGTATGTTGGTGTGAGAAAACTTATAATACCAAGAAGGAAATACTGTAATGGATCTAATGTGTGTTTTAACAGCAGATAACTCGAGAGAGAGACGCAGATCGAGTAAGGGGCGGTCTGATAGAAGTTTTTAAATGGATAAAGGGATTTAATAAAGGAGAGGTAGGAAAAGTTCTTACGGCTATTAACCAGGGTAGAACAAGAAGTAATGGATTCAAACTGGAAGGGCGTAGATTTAGAAAGGAAATAGGGAAATACTGGTTCACAAATAGGGTGGTGAATGATTGGAATGGACTCAGTAGATAGGTAGTTAGTGCAGAGTCATTGGAGAGCTCTACCCCCCTGTCTCGCGGCTCACACAAGCCCGTCGCCACCCACCACCTTTGCTCCACCTCGATCCCTCCACCCCATTCCCCAATATTCTTGCTGTGGTAAATGCTATAGATATGAATATGATAAGAAATTTGGACCGATAATTTGTTCTTTGGTCATTTTGTCAAAGGCAAATAAAATGTGTTAATATTATCATCTCACCTGTCTATTTAATATTAATCTACATATCTCTAGAAATGTCTGAAAAAAAATAATTTCCTTAGAATTTCCTTAGATTTTGCGTTTCCTTAGAAGTTTCCTTCTCAGGCCTAGATTTCTTTAAAATTTCCTGAAAGTGGAAACACTGGTTCACTGTAACATCAGGATTGCCAGATAGTTGGGCGGGTTTATGGCCAAATTAACTGAAAAAAATAAATAAATAGAATAAAAAAGTATTTACATTTTTATATTATAGGTATATAAATACAATGTATTTAAATACTCATTAAAGTATTTAATTACTGTATTTAAATAAATGAAAACTAATGTATTTATAAATGGATTTCTTAATACACAAATGTATTTAAATACAAATGTATTCAAATACTGCCCAGCTCTGGCTATATATCTATCTAAACTGTCTTTCCCAGGAATCTCAGGAACTCATTGTCCAAAAATAAATGTTAAAAGCAAATTTGAATCAAATTATTGTTATTTTCCTTATTTAGAGGTAACCTCTAAATAAGGAAAATAACAATATGATTCAAATTTGAATATACTTACATTATACATACTAATTACTGATACAAAAAAAGAAATGGCCTACGCCACATAAAACTTTATTTTAGGGGGTCTATGCTGTACGGTAGGGGTTACGAATTGTAAAAAAAGAGATGGCCGACGCCAGGGGCTGATTTATGGTGTGCGGGGCCCTAGGCCGGTGGGAGTGCGGGGCCTTGAATGAAATGTGGGGTAAAATTCTAGAGTCCTTTCCCGCCCTTATTAGTGTTTTTTTTTTCTCCAGACCTTCACAGACCCCTTCAGATACCTCTAAAACGTAATTATAAAGTGGGGAAGAGATGCCCCCTGCAACGCCCCCTCCCCCCTACATTACCCCCGCCCTGGACCCCCCAAAATAAAATGTCTAACCTAACCTCACTACAACCTAACCAATAACCTCCTAACGAGATATAAGGGTGGGAAAGGACTACAATTTTACCAGGTTAGGTTAGGTTAGGTTAGTAATTTATTTTTATTTTTTTATCTCTCCCCCACTTTATTATTACGTTTTAGAGGTATCTGAAGGGATTTGTGAAGGTCTGGATGAAATAAAACCACTAATAAGGGCGGGAAAGTACTCTAGAATTTTACCAAATGTGATTCAGATTTCATATTAGTTTAATTGAAACTTTTTCCACCCATATTTTACATTATGTTGGTACTAATTTGTGGCATACTATGGTACATGCAATGTAACAGTGTTCGAGCAAATAAGAAATGTC
Source organism: Chionoecetes opilio (assembly GCA_016584305.1). Lineage (NCBI taxonomy): Eukaryota > Metazoa > Arthropoda > Malacostraca > Decapoda > Majidae > Chionoecetes > Chionoecetes opilio. The sequence continues at coordinate 174,463 of JACEEZ010025277.1, read as the reverse complement.
CAGCATTCAGATTTTCATTGAAAACATATTTTTTCCTCTGGGGTGCGGGGCCCTTGCGGGAGCGGGGCCTAGGCCATGGTCTACTCGGTCCCCCCTTAAATCCGCCACTGGCCGACGCCACAGGAAATTTATTTTAGGGGGGTCTATGCTGTACGGTAGGGGTTAAGAATTGTAAAAAAAAGGAATGGCCGACGCTATAGGAAACTTTATTTTAAGGGGGTCGATGCTGTAGAGGTTAATAATTGTCTGAGAATGGACAAGTAAAAAAAAACACGAAAAAATAAAATACTGATACCGGTAGTACCGGTATTTTGGCACGGTATCGGTATACCGGTATCGTAGCTGATACCGGTGTGAGGACGTACCGGTATTATTACCGTAAACCGGTATCGGCAATACCGGTATTTTCTTGATACCGCACAACCCTAGCTTGGATATGAGTCGCGTGCGCAGCCCGAACCTCCTCTGACGGATCAGTGTCGTGTGTCCAGGCTGGTAACTGGCGATGACTTCGTGACTTATATCCTTACTGTTCTGGTCCACGATCACTGTTGCAGTCACATCATACTTGGAGTCCTTTGGGTCAGATACAACTGTACCGATTTGCCGTGGAAAGTCAGCAGGTACGATCCCTAGCGCTGAACAGTCGAACCAGCTAATCAGCATTCCTGACAAGTTGTCAATTACGTGGACAGCTGTTTCAGTGAGGTGACCTCCTAATTCCAGTGAGCAACCAATTTGACCCTTACACTCCAGTGGGTTGCCTCCAACAGCACTGAACGACGCGTGGGCAGGAAGCAAGTTATCAATGTCGATTCCTAAACGAAGAGCCAGCTGACTGCCCATACATAACTGTAGTCTCTGCTCCTGTGTCGGGCGTACAGCGGACGTTGGCGACGCCTGCCGGGTGAGTCACCGTCACAGACACTTGAGGATTGGGCGTGCAGCCAGCCCTTTAGTGTATACATCAGCAATAGTTTGTCTCACTTGTCGCTTGCATTGGCGATGGCGATGTTCCGCCCACCTCGAGGTAGTCGGCACTGACAAACTCTCTGTAGTACGTTCTGTGGAGGCGTCCGATACATCCACGTCAAAGCGTTCACACACTGATTGGAAGTGACCTGATTCACCACAATTCCGGCAGGTGGCACCGATAGCCGGACAGGTAGTAGAGTCTTTATGGCGTCTGTAACCACACCGCGTACACTTCTGATTAATGTCCCGTGTTGCACAATACTCGCGGGTCTGACTCCTCTGTCGCCGGTACGCAGATACTTTGCCTATCGCACCACTACGAAGCTCAGCACGAGTGTTCCTGGCCACTTCTGACGCTCGACAGACATCAACAGCGTTGTTTAGCGTCAAATCCTTATTTTGCAGCATTGCTTTCACTGCCTCATCGTCACGTGCACCACACACCACGCGGTCTCGAAGTTGAGTGTCGAAGCAATGCTGACAGAAGTCACAAAAGGAGGCTATTTCCTTCAAGGAGCAAAGGAAGTCGTCGAAAGTCTCCCCTTCCTCCTGTATCCGGGATTAGAACTCTCGCCGATCCACCAAGACGTTCCTTTGCGTCCTGAGATGCGCCTCCATTGCCATTACGACCTCCTTTGCAGGAGTGTCCTCAGCCACTGGAAGAGCGTACCTGATCACCCTAGTCCAATCTTCGTCCAACAGGCTCAACAGGATGGCTCGCTGCTCCTTCGGCGGTAGGTTGTCGACACGGGTCAACAGCATATACCCGTCGAATTTCATCTTCCAGGCGGCCAAGTCGCGTAGTGATGCCGATGAGGTCAGGAATGGTGCTGGTGTACCGGCAGCAGGCAGCCTTGCTAGGGCGTCATTGGTGGCAGGGCGGTGATCACTGCTGGCCGCGACACCACCACCGGGGCTCAGTAAGCGCTCCATCATAGCCACCATATGCTCCTCACGCTGGGCCAAGAGCACTGTCTGCTGCACTATCAGATTCGCCAGTTGCTCCATGTCTCCCATGCTGGTACTGTCGTCGCCACAGAACAGCTATCTCGCGAACACCAGTCAGGGTGAGGGGAGACGACGACGAGATCCTACTCACTGCGCCATGTTTGATTCTTTCTGACTGGCTGGGACACAGGAAACACTTTTGTGTGGCAACGTCTTTACTTGTGAAGGCAGATACAGACAGCATGCCAGCCGGACTTAAGGCGGCGTCACACTAGCACTTTTTCCGTCTATTTTTACGATTTCCGTTGGTTTTTTCTCGTTCTGTCTAGTTTTTCCGTCTGAATCAGTCAGACGATCATAATCGTCTTCATATGGAAAGTTGAAGACAACTTTAATAGTCAAATCAAAATCCATAGTGATTACTTTAAAGATATTTGATATAAATCATGATTTTTGATGGATAATCGATAACCCGATATCGTTATCGCGATAAAATAATCGCGATAATTTATCGCGATAACGCCCACCTATGATATATGTGTATGTATTCTAGCTTGTTTGGCTCGTCTACGATTGATAATACACATAATTAAGTGATACCAGCGATAGCCTGCCCTGGCGTCAGAGCCATGTTTGTTTACAGTCGCAGGAACAGCTGACTGGTAGTGCAGGCAAACGATTGTGTGTGTGACGGCTTGCAGTAAAAAAATTGTTAGTTTTTAGAAAGTTGCTGGAAAAAATAGACGGAAAAGTGCTTGTGTGACGTCGCCTTTACTCTGTCCGGGCGGGCTCCCGAACCCTGAGAGGTGAGCTCGTCTGAAGCTATGCTCGAAACAATCGAGCCTAACATTTTAACTGCTAATTAACAACACAACATTAATGGAATAACTTCAAAATTTGGCCAACAATTTTTTTTCACCAGATTTTGATGACATGATTTTGATGGTTCATAGTAGCTTCCGTACGTGCTGATCACGAATCTGGACTTAATTTATTTTATATATGGTTTTGAAATATCTTTTTGAGCCGTTCTCGGCTTATTTATCCCCGTAAACATATCTTTTACGCCTTTTGCGCCTCTTTGCTGCTATTATCTTAACAATATATGTAAATACACAACAAATAAATATATAAGAACCCAGGCTATACTAACGTAGGACAGAGTAAAAGCAAGTTTCTTCCACCATCAGGGGTGTTGCTGCGCGCGCGTTTTCTTTGAGTCTGCTTTAAAACTCCAGAATTTACCACACTTGAATCGAAGTGCCGGAGTGGTATACAGAACGCGAATATGCCGCCGCCCGCCGGGGTACTCCTGAGCCAGCCTGAGGAGCTCCGAGCCCCCGAGGGGCCGCGTGTTTGCTGCCACCTCCACCACCACATTCACTCTGTCCCTCTTATATATATCTTGCGGCGCTCGGCAGCCTCACGTCACTGTGCCTCGATGGCCTCCAGGCGGCCGGTGATGTCCTTGGCAGCGCAATCCAACTAATCAGCGCAAAAACTAACAAAGACATACTTCAAGAGAACTACAAAACACAGTCAAGAGACCGAGCCCATCTGGATAACAAACAACATAAAGAAAGGCAGGGGCGTGCACAATGGGGGGGGGGGGGCCTTGGGGTGCTTCAGCCTCTGCCCTTTTCACTAAAAGTGCTCTTTTCTTTGGGAATAGGCTTCAATCACATAAAAATTCTATTGAAAATATATTTCAAATTTAATCCTTTTCACATTTTCTGGGAGGTGGAGTGCTCTGCCTGTGTTTTCATCTAGTTGTATTCATCTAGTTGTATTTAACAGGGCCTGAGCTACGCTCGTATGGCCCCGTCTCCATATTTACCTTTTTATCATTCATCCTTATTGCTTAGTGTTGGCCAAAACCATCACCTCGGGAGGCGGGTCACAAACTCCCGGCTAACACCCGGTACCCATTCACTGTTGGGTGGACAGGGGCTTGGATATTAAGGAAACAGTCCATCTATCTCCGCTCCGCCCGGGGATCGAACCCGGGACTTCTCGGTTGTGAACCGAACGTGCTAACCACTACCCTACGGAGTGTGTTGTGTGTGTGTGTGTGTGTGTGTGTGTGTGTGTGTGTGTGTGTCGCCAGACACCTCCATTGAGTTATCTTTCGTAATGAATTGTATCTCTTGCCTTATTATTATTTATTTATTTCTACCACTAGCTCATTTATTTATATTTGCTCTGACGTTGGCCTGTATATGAAATTGAATTAAGTTACCTTTTGAATTATTGGGCAGTGTATTCTTATTAAGTGAATTGGCATCTGCTGTGCATGAGTGAGGGTGTGTTGTAGCAGGCAGCGTTGGGTCGTGGACTCTGAGTAGGGTTGTGCGGTATCAAGAAAATACCGGTATTGCTGATACCGGTTTACGGGAATGATACCGGTACGTCCTCACACCGGTATCAGTTACGATACCGGTATACCGATACCGTGCCAAAATACCGGTATTACCGGTATCGGTATTTGATTTTTTCGTTTTTTTTTTACTTGTCCATTCTCAGACACTTATTAACCTCTA
>JACEEZ010025277.1:125000-165000 GCA_016584305.1 Chionoecetes opilio | reverse complement strand
CCATTCACTCACCTATTACCCATCACCCTACATCAAGGTTTCCTCAATTCTCGCAACCCACTTTTTTTTCTTCACAGTTCTCGCTAATAGGCTGCTAAAAAAAAGAGAAAAAAAAAGTGATCGGATCATCCTATAAGTGGGCTTAAAACCTTCCCCTGGTCAACCTGATTCCAAAACTGTGACATATGATGGGATTCCGCCACAGGGGGCAGCACCTATCGCGGACAGACAGACACAACACACACACACACACACACACACACACACACTTTCGCTTATATTATTATAGATATATATGGTTCTATATATATTATTTATAATTGTTGCATTATTTGAAATGCTACGGATTAAATTTTTGGGTTTCTAGTATATTGATACAAAAATATTTAGTGTTGAATTTTGACTTTTTTTGTGTAACCACGGAAGCGAAGAGGGCGGGGGGCGCTGAAGTTAGGGTTTGCCCAAGGCGCCACTCAAGCCAGGGGCCGGATGTTCGAACGTTCGTAACGCGTCTCTAAGATCATCTTTGCACTTAGATTGATCTTGGAACGTTCGTAACGCGTTTAGAGGTATTATCAAACGATCTTTGCGAACATCCATCCGCCATATTTGTTCGTTGTTCCACCGTAGTGCTAAGGTTGCTGAAGACCACTCGCACACTGTTCGTAGGGTCGCATGATGAAGGTTTTTCTAATATACAAGCCATATAAAGTTATGTTATTAGTTGTTTATTTCATGTTGAGTTGTTTATGGTTGGTCAGGACGCTGTAGGGGGAATGTGAATTAAAATAAAGGGTGCAATGAATGGTATGCTGTCGAATGCCTATAGGTGACTGGAATGAGTGAAGTGCAAATAAAAAAGAAATGTGTCTTGTGCTAGAAGTGTATAGATAAGATGATATGGGAGAGGAAGATGCGGGAAGTGAAGGAGGAGAATAGGAGACAAGGATGAGATGGAGAGAATGAGTCAAGTGAAGGATACGGATGGACTAGCAATACAGGGAGTTTCGTACACAAGTTGTTTCGTACCCAGGTTTTATTAGTTGTTTCGTACACAGATTTTGAGTTTTTTCGTACATATATACCTGGTGCGTCGTTTCGTAACTCTAGTCATCAAGTTAAACTCTGACCTGAGTGTACGAAACAACTATAGTTTCATATAGACTACTAAACAACTTTTAGGTCTACGATTGATCGAATCTACTGGTGTACGAAACAACTTGTGTACGAACTGACTGCATCCTTCTCTCATCAATGCTACGGAGAGGCAAAGATAAGAGACATTCGAGCACCGGTGTACTAGTGCGTGGAATGCATGTATACTGTAGGTGGAAATGTGAAATACATAAAGGTTTGTTGTTGTTTTTTATTTTTTTTAGTTTTTTTATTAAGTGCAGTTTAGACCAATACAATACAACACAACCAATTGGTAGTTTTAAGTACCCTGAACGTTTCGTTCTTATTATAAGGAGTATTTCTAGCCCACACAAAAGCTGTCGGAAATGAAAAAATAACACATGGGGATCTGGGGGGGCGAAACCCCCCCCCCCCAGTGAGGTTAGGTTACGTAATCAATGCCCGGGTTAGATTAGTAACTAGCAGGGGGTCTTGGGGGGCGTAGCCCCCCCCAGTTATGTCAGAAGAGTATTGGTCAAAAGGGAGTATTGGTTGAAACTGCATATTTACCTAAAAGAGTATGTAGAGGATAAAAGAATGTGTGATTGGTGGGCAAGGATGTCTGAGAAGAGTAGGTAGGTATACACTTTAATGGTAGAGTATTGGTCAATAGGGAGTATTGGTTGAAACTGCATATTTACCTAAAAGAGTATGTAGAGGATAAAGGAATGTGTGATTGGTGGGCAAGGACGTCTGAGAAGAGTCGGTACACTCTACTCCAACTCTTAAGAGATATGGTATGTGAGTAAAGCGAAAGTATTGAATGAATGGTTCAATGATGGAAGCTGGGGTAGTGAGATGTTATTCTAGGCAAGTTCACGACCACTGAAATTGTGGGGTTAAAGCACATAAAAATCATTAGAATGCATTCATTTCAACCTAACCCATCTATTGTAATATGTCAAGTCGGTATTATTTCGGTGCTGAGCTGGGGGGGAATCACCCCCGCTCAATCATAAACCTAACCTAGACATATAGTCAACTGGCCAACCTAACCTAACCTAACTGTTCAGGCTATTGCTGGTATTTAATCCCAGAATTCAGAAGCACGGTTAAAATAGGAACACTCGCCGACGAATAAAATAGGAACGTTGGCGAGAATTCCTATCGGCGACAGTTCCAGGTATTGTCTAGTTACTTGGATAATGTATCCCATTAATAATACCCACCCTAAAATGGGTGGGTATTAGATTGGTAGTGGGCTTTCAAAAGTCCTAGGATTCTCACCTACATCATATCGTGTAGATTTCTTCATTCTGAGTATTTAGAACCCCATTTCCCATGGTACAATTGAATAATAATGGCGTTACATGTACATACTACCGAAAATATACCGTTATTTCAGCCATAAACTGTTAAGTTAGGTTAAATCAGATTAGGTTAGAGGTGGGGTTTGGTTTAGTCGTCTAAGTTAGCTTAAATCAGACTAGGTTAGGTTAGGTTAGAGGTGGGGTTTGGTTTAGTAACATGATATCAAGAAAAAGAAAAAAATTTCAATATATCATTCTATCAAGATATTAAGACCTTCACAAATCCCTTCAAATACCTCTAAAACGTAATTATAAAGTGGGAGAGTTACCCCCTTTAACATCCCCTTACCCCACCTAAAGTCCTAAATGACCCCCCAAAATAATACTAACCTAACCGGTTACCGGTCATTTCGTCCACACGTCAATTCGCCCACAAGACATTTCGCCCACATGTAAGAGTCAATTCGCCCACATGTAAGAGTCAATTCGCCCACATTTAAGAGTCAATTCGCCCACATGTACGAGTCAATTCGCCGGCAAGACATTTCGCCCACATGTAAGAGTCAATTTGCCCACTCTAAAGTCAATTCGCCCACACGATCCATGTCACGGAGTCATGTAACTTATATCTTCCGCAGGCAGAAATGGAATGAACCACCAGTAACCTTGGGCGAAATGACTCCATAGTGTGGGCGAATTGACCTGTGGGCGAAATGACTCCATAGTGTGGGCGAAATGACTCCATGGTGTGGCGAAATGGCATCTGGGCGAAATGACCGGATATATCCAACCTAACCTTATTATAACCTTATCTAACCGTACCAATAACCTCCTGGTGAGACCTAAGGGCAGGAAAGAAATAGAATTCTACCAGTTCATGTTATATTGAGGTTATAAGCTTGTAATTTGTTGTGTGGGGACGCGCCATATGATATTTGTTTACATTCTAACTGCATTATGATTGGCTAACAATCTCAAAGGTTGATGAAATCTTTCCTCTGATTGGCCAAGCGACAGTCAGCTGAGTTCCATTCCACGTGGTCGGAACGGAACGGAACGAGCTTGAAGATCGCATCATCGTGAGCTAAGAACATTCGGACGAGCCTTTGATAATACATTTTTGTGGTGTTCGTAGCCCAAGATCTAAGATGGCCGCTATGAACACTCCAAGATGATCTTAGAGGCGGAAAGTTACGAACGTTCGAACATCCAGCCCCAGGACCGCCACTGCACACACACAGTCACACACACACATATCTTTGAAATAATTATATTATTAATCTAAAATAATAATAATAATTTGGATGATAATAATAATAACAATAATGAAAATGATGATGCCATTATTAACCATAATAATAGTAGACTAAGAATAATAATAATAATAATAATAATAATAATAATAATAATAATAATAATAATAATAATAATAATAATAATAACAATAATGATAATTTGATCTAGGCTAGATTTTTATAGTGACGCCTGTGTGATATGTAATGATCCGTTTTCTGTGATGGTCTGCCCTCAGGGGTAGAGGGAGGGAGGGAGGGAGGCAGGGAGGGAGGGAGGTTTCACATAGCGGCATTGTCAGCTGAGCTGCAATCGGCCAATGATAACACGCGCCTCAGATTCTGTGGCTCTGAGCCAATGAACGTTACGCTACCATACGTGTCTCGGCAGTCGGAGTAGTTACTAGTCAGTTCTTGGTCTTGGTACTAGTCAGGAGTCTGTTTCGAGAAAAAAAAAGGAGAGAAAAAAACATAATACCGAAATCCAATACCGACCAAATAATATACCGATACCGGTATACCAATGCAATACTAATACCGATACCGGTATACCGAAAAATACAAATGCCGTTAATACCGGTAATACCGGTGTTAAAATACCGGTATTTCGGTATACCGGATACCGGTGCACATCCCTAACTCAGAGATGTATGGGTTCTTGCCATGAGTTAATGTTGGTTGCTTTGTCTCTGCCACAGCGTTGTTCCTTGTGTTGTTCAGGTATACGTAATAGTCTGATCGGGGTGTTTTCCCTCTTGCTTAGACAGCTGCAGTTGTTGGGGAGTGTGTGAGCTGAATTGGTTTTGGTTCATTGATTTTTTTGTTACCGTTAACATTAAGGGTGGCGGGAGAGGCCCCAGAGGGAGGCGTTGGCCGTTGGGGAAGTCATAATTTTAGTGTATATTTCTTTATGCCGAGCGGATTTCTGTTTATTGTTTCTTGCAGTTTCCTGAGGGGGAACGTAGATTGAGTTTCACAATTTTCTCATTTTCTGGAGCGACCAGAGAGGTTGCTGCCGTCGCTCATGTCTCGCCTCATGTGTCTGCTCCGGCTCACTCCAGGCCCCGGGCGCCTTTCCAACATCGTCCACATCACACTCCTTCTTCTCCCTCTTTTCGTAGCGTGAGATCCTCCCAACCTCCTCCCCTTCCCCTTCCTACTCGTGCGGCCAAACCTATCACTTGTTACTCTTGCAACAGGCCGAGTCACCATTTCAGGAATTCCGTTTCCATTCAGTTCAGTCTCCGCCTCGCTCTTGTGAGTCTCCACGTGCCCCATGGTGCTATTGGGCCATATGCAAGAAATTTTCTCGACCCGTTGCGTCGCGGCGCGGTAAGCAAGAATCAACAGAGGACAACGCAACGAGTGGAGGTTTGAGTCAGCTGAGCGTTCACCATGCACATCCCACCTGCTACCGCTCTGCCCTTATTCCATCCTATTTCTTCCCAGACCATTACAGGCGAGTTTTCAACATAACCGAGAGTGACATTCATACACTGTGAATGCACACAGTGTATGAAACACAGGCCTTTCTCCTGCCATATTAGAAGAGGGAGCGGGAGAAATGTAGTGTCTCTCTCTTTCATCCCCACAACACGACAGCCAACGAGCCCCACTCCCACCCGCCCGGCAGTGTTGTGTTGCGGGGACGGCGCCGCCCACCCCCCGGCACCGGCGTGAGGGCGGCGAGGGCCCGGGCTGCCCCTGCCCAGCGGTGTCATAATTAAGGTAAAAGTAGGTGCAGGAGGCCTTATATTGCTGTGACAAGTGGTGACGAGGGAGAGCGGCTGTGGTGGAGGTGGTCCGCCATATTGCTTTGTTGCGACTGGTGGACTGACTGGTTCAAATGTACGCACAAGCATCACTCAGGCCCATTTTTTCTTCATCAACGCCCCAGATAAGTGGCGAACACTAACAAAACTATTATTTCAATGGCAGAAATGATAAATCAGGCTAGTAAAAGGAATTAGATAGGTGTAAAACAGTCAAAATACTGATGCCGCCTTGGACTCGCTTGTGTTGGTACGCCTGCTTTTGCAGCCACCGCTTGTGTTGGTACGACTGTCAAATATCCACCGGTCGGGCATTTCTTGAAGATCCCACCGGTGGAGATACGACTGTGGGGAATCTCCACCTGCCGGGATTTGACGAGCATTCTTGCATATTATAGGCTATATCATCATACTGCCTCCCATTCTGCCGACGAGTGTCTCTTCCTGAAGACACAGCGTGAACGGCGTGGACAGAATTTTCAGTGATGCATATAGCCCTATATCATATAGGGCTATATGCAAGAATGCTCGTCAAATCCCGGCAGGTGGAGATTCCCCACAGTCGTATCTCCACCGGTGGGATCTTCAAGAAATGCCCGACCGGTGGATATTTGACAGTCGTACCAACACAAGCGGTGGCTTGATTATGAATACCTAACCTAACTGACCTTTACCTAACCTAACGGTAACCTAACCTAACCATTACCGTCGGCGAGTTTTCCCGATTTGTGTAGGGACGAGCATTTCGGTAGACGAGAGTACCAGGTACCATAAGGCAAGGATGGGTAATGTCACCGTGGTTATGCAACTTGTTTATCGATGGAGTAATAAGATAAATCAAAGCAATATCTAACCTAACCATTACCGTCGGCGAGTTTTCCCGATTTGTGTAGGGATAAAAATATCGGTAGACGACAGTACCAGGTACCATGAGGCAAGGATGGGTAATGTCACCGTGGTTATGCAACTTGTTTATGGATGGAGTAATAAGATTAATCAAAGCAAAGGTTGGTGAGGTTGGTATAGACTCAAGAATAGCTATGCATTGGCTCGTCAAGTAGCACTTAAACCATGATGTACCACTACTATGAGGAAAGACAACAAAAGGAACTCAATTAATAAGGTATTTTAATACTATCATAGCCATGAATATGTACAACCTACAAAGAGAAGACTACGACGATGAAAAAATTTCGAGTTGTTTTGGGCGAAATTGATATTCCAGGTGCTATATTTCCGTGCTCTCTGACAACATAGAGAAGACCTGAGGTGATGGTTGATGTGCAAAGGCTTCTAAACCAGGAAAACAGTCACAGCAGAGTCTCATTAAGAAGTAAGCAAGTGGTAGGGACATATTACGTACCTACCAGTTGCTTACCTTTTGACGAGGCTCTGTTATGACTCTGTTTTCTTGGTTTAGAAGCCTCTGCACATCAGCCATTACCTCAGGTCTTCTCTATAGTGTTGTCAGCGAGAACAGAGCACAGTAATATAGCACCTGGAATATCAATTTCGCACAAAATAACTCAAAATTCTTCCATCGCCGTAGTTTTCCCTTCGTAGGTCCACCGCGGCGACCCCGACTTATCCCCACAATGCACCGATGTAAACAAACCGTGACGTAGTTATGTCTGGGGCCCATTGTGAATTACCAGCCTGAGTCCAATGTGCTGCGGAGAAGGGAAATATGTCATGTTTCGTATCGCACACGTGAAGGCTGATGTAAGAGGCCATTAGCTGGGTGAGCAGTTCGGCATCAGTGTAAAATGAGAGTCCATGGGTGTCGAGAAAGAGACAGATGTTGTGTTCCCTGTCGCACGCAAGAAAAAGTATAGAGAAAAGATAAGAAAAGAAGGAATAGTAAGAATAAGAAGACCCCCCCTCCCCCCCCATGACAAAAGTTTTTCGTGATCTCCTCGGTAACGATGTATTTGCCTATTCGGATGACGTAGTGGTCGTGTTACGCGATATGGAGACTCACTTCCACAGACTCACTGAAGTTTTTGCTCGTCTCTCTCATGCGGGGTTAAAAGTCAAGCTTTCAAAGTGCCATTTTCTCAAGAAGCGTCTCTCATTCCTCGGTCATGTATAGTTGACGCGAATGGGTTACATACGTCAGATGACAAGACCGCGGCTGTCAAGAATTTCCCTCCTATCAGGTTTCTACCGCCAGTTTGTGCCTCAATACGCACGGCCCTCTTCCCCATTGCTACGTTGGCTTCAGAAAGACGCTGCGTTCGTTTGGGGTGATGATCAGGAACTTGCATTTAATACTCTCAAAACGACTCTCACCACGGCGCCAGTCTTAGCTTTTCCTGATTTCGACAAGCCATTCATCATTGCAACGGATGCATCAGGATCTGGTCTTGGCGCTGCTCTCATGCAAGCAGACGACAGAGGAAAGAATCACCCGGTTGCATACGCGAGTCGTAGTCAGTAGCGCTGAGTCACGCTATTCGGTTACTGACCTTGAAACACTTGCTATTATTTGTGCCTTACGTCACTTCCGCGACCTCATTTATGGATGCCCCATTACTGTTTACACAGATCATAAGGCTACAAAGGACTTATTTAAAGGTTGTAATCTCACCGGTCGTCTTGCACGCTGGATGGTAATTCCAGAGGATTATCGTCCATCCATCGAGTATGTTCCTGGTAAACTCAATGCCGTTGCGGACGCCCTCTCCCGATATGTTGCTGCTGCTGCCTTGCTGGTAACTGCTCAGCCGCAATCGGAGATAACGGAAGACGTACTCATGAATGCGCAACGTGATGACCCGCTGTGGGGACAGGTCATTAATTCACTCGAGGAGGACGACACGTCGTCCCTCCCTCGGTTACCTATTCCTGCTTCACAATTTTGCCTACAAGATGGCCTTCTTATCCGCCGGGCCCCCCCGCCAGCCTCGCCCCGTGGAGATGTGTCACAACTTGTCATACCTAGTTCCTTGGTTTCTCAGGTACTACTTATCAGTCATGACTCGGTACAAGCTGCTCACCCAGGTGTTGATCGCACCTGGTTCGGCGTTATCGCGGTACTCGTGGCCGACAGTAAGACGCGACGTCACTCAACATGTCTCAATTGTGTCTCTCATGCGCGCGTCACAAAAGTCATTCATCTTTCCCTGTACCCATGCTTGAATATCCAATTCCGGAACGTCCTTGGGATACGGTTGGTGTCGACCTCCTTCAGCTTCCTCGAGCTACGTCTGGCTATCAGTATTTGTTTGCTTGTGTCGATCATTTTTCTCGATACGTCATTTTAGCTCCCTTCCGTGACAAGTCAGTGTTCTCGGTCGCTCGAGTTCTTGTGGATCATGTAATCAATCCTTTCACAACACCTAAGGTCATACTTTCCGACAACGGCGGTGAATTTCGAAATGAACTACTTGCTGAGTTATGTGCAGCCTTCGACATTCGTCAGACGTTCATGGTTGCCCATCACCCAGCGTCTAACGGGCTTACTGAAAGGGCGAATCGTAAGATTCTAGAGGCGTTACGTCATGTCACCAATGGTTTTCCTCACACGTGGGACAATTGGCTTTCTCATGTTGCTGCTTCACTTAATTCTTCTTACAATGAGAGTATCAATGAGACCCTTTACTTCATTCTCTTCGGTATTGACAAACGCCTTCCTTATGATAAACCTTTGCTCGCTAACCCTCAGCCTCTCTATGTCCCTGAAAATTTTGCAAAATTAAAAAAATCAAATTACGACTATTTACAAATTACGTCTTTTCAACGTATTCATCAAACGCTCCGTGCTCATTTGCATTCCTCAAACTTTCAGCTCATTGCACGCCAGCATAAGTCGGCTCGCCCGCCTAAGTTCAAGATTGGCAACATTGTTTTCTCATCAATTTCACGCGGGACAACAAAGTTGCTCCGAAGCACCTCGGCCCGTTCCGTGTAATTGCAAAAGCTGGCAACAAATGCACTATTCGGCATGTGGAGACTCACAGTAACAGCACGGGGCATATGTCACATCTTCGTATGATGTCAGGTAGTCTCCCTGACCCTCCCCCCAAATCTTCTCTCCCTCTTCCCCATCCATCTACTACTCCCCACCCCCTTCATCAAATCTCTCCTACCCCTCCCCCTCATCCTTATCACACTCGCTCTCGGACTCGCCACTAACTCATTTTGCATGCTTTCTCATATTTTTTGCTTAATTTTTTTTGTCTCCTTTGCATGTATGTATATATATGTCTCTCATTTAATGTGTGTATTTATGTATGTTATTTTTATGTATTATGTTTTTGTTCATGCCACGAGGCACCACGCGTTGACCCTTAATCCCACCTACTTCCCTCATCTTTCTACCCACTCATCGGCTACAACTTTTCCTCCTCCCATTTATATTTTAGTGAAAAAAAAGCAGCAAAAAAGCACAAACTTCCCTCATTGGGAAAACATACTGGAAGCAAGTTTGCTGATGATACTAAGATAGGTAGGATTATTGGATTACAGTCTGATGTAAACATATTGCAGGGAGACTTAGATAAACTTTATGAGTGGGTAGACATATGGCAGATGGAATTTGATATTGATAAGTGCAGCGTTATGAATGTTGGTAGAAAAAACCCTGGTAAAAGATACACCATACGCAATGTATCGCTTAAAAGATCAGAAGGTGAGAAAGATCTGGGAGTGAGGGTGAGCTCAGACCTCAGACCTAGGAAACAATGTATTGAGGCTAGAAATAGAGCTAATAGGGTGTTAGGATTCATTACCAGAAGTGTTAAAAGTAGAAGTGCTGAGGTCATTCTAAAGCTTTATTTGGCTCTAGTCAGACCTCACCTAGACTATGGGGTTCAGTTTTGGTCTCCATATTACAGGATGGATATAGCCTTGTTGGAATCAGTGCAGAGAAGGATGACCAAACTTATTCAAGGGATGCGTAACTTTAGTTATGAGAAGAGATTGAAGCTATTAAATTTACACTCACTTGAGAGACGCAGAGTAAGGGGCGATCTGATAGAAGTTTTTAAGTGGATAAAGGGATATAATAAAGGAGAGGTAGGAAAAGTTCTTACGGCTAGTAACCAGGGTAGGACAAGAAGTAACGGATTCAAGCTGGAAAAACGTAGATTTAAAAAAGAAATAGGGAATAACTGGTTCACAAATAGGGTGGTAAATGATTGGAATGGACTCAGTAGACAGGTAGTTAGCGCGGAGTCATTTACGTTAAGCTTTAATAAAGGGAGGCTGGATAAATTCATGGATGGGGATGAAAGGTGGATGTAGTTAGAGTTAACTAACAGGAACTACCTCGTGTAGGTCTCACGGCCTCTTGTAGCTTCCTTATTTTGTTATGTTTCTTATGGTGTTACCCAAGCTTCTCTACTGTCAAAGCATCATGTCCATACAATAACAATAACATAGAAAAACTCGAAACAACAGAGAACAAAGCTTTCAGAATACTACTACGAGCCTCCAAATATACACCAAACACTTTCCTTAAAGGAAAAATTGGATCATCTTTGATGAAAACCAGAGATGCCAAAGCTAAACTCTCATACATAAGATACAATATGGTTCACTCCACAAATGATCTACTGAAACGATGCTTGCTACAAACTAGAAAATGGGAGAGATTACTGGACCAGAACAGTCAACCGTTATTTAAAAGAGCTTAACTTAATACCAACCATAGACCACTGTAAATCTGGACTGCGCACGAAATATCGGCCTGTTGCACAAGGGCCCCAAAGTCGGAGCGCCTGTTTTCAACTTCACTGTTCACTCGGTAACCGGCCGAGGTTGAATTTCGTGGCTTCGCGAAACTGGGAACGTAATTTTAGGTAATGTAACAGTAGTAGTGAATGTAACGTGTGTGTGTGTGTGTGTGACACGCAAAATCGTGAAGCGTTCCACATTTTTCATGGACTGAAAAACTATGTGTGAGGTGATTAAAACCATATATCATAAAACCATAAGGGGAGGCGGTAGTGGAGCGGTTAGAGTCTCCGACTGGCGTTCTCGGTGACCCGAGTTCGATCCCCGAAGAAACTAAAAGCCTTTCTGCACCGTCGAGTGGCCTAAGAACACCCACATGCCCTGCCTATCAACTCTACCTTCGACTGCGAGTGCATCGGAGGACACAGGGGGGCGGCATGAGCCTCACAGGCGTCACTATAAGAAACCTGCCTGCGCCACCAACGGGCGAGGACCAACCATCAGAACCCTCAAGTGAACCTCCAGAGCCTACCATCCGAGCCCTGGATCACCACTGCCTACAGGCGCTATAGGCACAAATGTAAAAAAAAAGAAGAAAAAAAAAAAAAAAAAAAAAAAAAAAATTATATATATGAAGTGAAGTTTATGATGCGTCTCGGATTTCCCCACTCACAAGTCACAACACCTAATAACCTACTCATTAATAACTCATAGCACCTCTTAACCCACTCACAACACCTCATAGCCCACTCACAACAAATCATTACTACTCATAACCCACTCACAACACATCATAACCCACTCACAACACATCATAACCCACTCACAACAAATGGGGACTTAATTCCTGGAGGGGCCCCTCTAAAGTTTGCAGGTGTTGGGGGGGGATGCGAGCGAAGCGAGCCCAACCACAGTCATAACCCACTCACAACACCCTCACAATCCACTCACAACCTACTAACAACACCTCATAATTATTAATAATATCTTATAACTCCCCACTTTAAACACCTCACAACCCACTCACAACACCTGCCACGTTAACTATCACTCCCTACCACATGCACAACCACACTCCACCACAACCCATTACAACTCCCACTTCCACACCATTCCTAACACCAGCCTTCTATTCCCCCACTAGTGGGGCCCCTATGCAGCCTGGCGATTTCAAAACACTGGCGTGTAAACAGTACAGAGATATAGTGTTCAATATGTATGTACCAACATATACCAACTTAGTATTAAAAAAAACACAACAAGAAATAACTGACAAATTAAAAGAACATGATACCAAGAAATGGAAAGCAGAGCTACTTGAAAAAGAGACACTTAGACTTTACAGAACATACAAAAAACACATAAAAATATTAACTTCTATGATAATGATGAATCCACTACAATTCTTTATCAGATGCAGAAGCAACACACTGAAACTAAACTATAGAAACAGACACACCAACGGGAACACAGCATGCACGACATGTAAGCTGAAGTAACACTGGACTGGATGAAACTTTAGAACACTTCCTATTACAGTGCGAGAAATATAAAGTCATCAGGAAAAACTTAAACTTTCCACAAGACAACACACTGACAAATGATGAGAAACTTGCAACATTTATACTCTTAGCAGATGAACAGGATGCATATATGAAGAAACAAACTTTGTTACTGATGTGGAAAACAAGGAAACAGCAAGAACATTGATTAGCAAGAAAGCCAAGACATTTCACAAGAACATTCACAAGAATAAGTACAAAAAGGGGTGATCAAGTATAGCAATGACCACAACACTTCAAGAACCAGACTAAAATCACCGATACTAAGGTGTTACCCCTACACTTCTTCGACTTCTTCGACTTCGGCGGCGGAGACCACCTCACTCTTGGGGTCCTCGAGGCTGACGTGCTAGACGGTGCGGTCCTGGGGCAGGGGCACCGTCACGCGCACGTTGGGATGGTCCTGGCGGAGTTTGTGGACAGTGTCCCTCCGAGGCCCGATAACGTGCTGCCGTCTGCTCGGTGGTACGGTCACCAACACCTACACACAATCTTCCTTTTCCCGGGGATCGTCCCTTGGAGCTGCGGTGTCGCGGGTGTTCCCCAGGAGGTTACTCGCCCAGAAGGACCTTGCAGGCCCTCAGCGGGTCCTGAAGTGGGGTGGGGTGCAGAGGCCCAGCCACCACAAGTGAGGCAGGAGCTGCAGGAGTACGACTCCTGCAGTCGTTCTCTGGTGGGGAAGGAGACACGACGTGTTCTGTGCCGCTCCTAGTGTGTATTGTGTGTAGGAGTCAGGTCAGAGAGGATTAGCATGACAGCTGCAGAGGAGCTTAGCGTCGGGATTATTGGTGGAAACGACGGTATTGTTGGTGGAGGCGATGGTGTTGTGAGTGGAAGCGAGGGTGTGGTGAGTGGAGGAGAGGGTGGAGTGAAGGAGTCTGAGGTGATTACGAGTGTGTTAGAAGGAGAGAGAAGGGTCGAGGGAGAGTGCAATGGAGGTTGTGGTGAGGCACTCAAGTCTATTCTTGAGGCGATTGAAGACCTGAAAAGGTGCTTTGTAGGTGAAGTGAACGAATTGAAAAGTGTTGTGAAAAGGCAGGAGATAGAGATAGGATCTCTTAAGTGTGGAGGTGGAGGTCCAGGTGGAATGAGTGGAGGGGCACATGCGATAGATGTACCAGGAGGGGTAACAGAGGGAGACGTGCCTGGGCTACTACTAAGGGAGCGGTTCCTAGTAGAGACCATATGCAAGAAATGTTCTCGACCCGTTGCATCGAGGCGCAGTAAGCAAGAATCAACAGAGGACAACGCAACGAGTCGAGCTTTGAGTCAGCTGATTGCGTTCACCACGCACATCCTACCTGCATACCGCCGCTCTGCCCTTATTCCATCCTATCTCTTCTCAGACCATTACAGGCGAGTTTTCAACACAACCGAGAGTAACATGCATACCTTGTGAATGCACACGTGTCATAATTAAGGTAAAATCAGGTCCAGGAGGCCTTATATAGGTATGTTAACTTGTGAGGAAGCCGGGCGGCGGCGGGAGGTGTAGGTCAGCCATTGTGTGGAGCAGTACTGGCGGGCCGTTCAAATGTACTCGCAAGCATCACTCAGGCCCATTTTTTCTACACCAACGCCTCAGACAAGTGGCGAACACTAACTAAGCTATTATTTTAATGGCAGAAATGATAAATTACACTAGTAAAATGTATTAGATATGTATAAAACAGTAACAATACTGATGCCGTCTTGGACTCGCTTGTGTTGGTACGACTGCACAGATCTCCACTGGCCGGGCTTTTGAGTACAATTCTTGTATATTCCACCGATGGAGGTACGACGGTCGGGCATATCCACCTGCCGGGATTTGACGAGCATTCTTGCATTTAGCCCTAAGTCACCAGGGAATGGGGGATGGAAGGTGGTTGAGCATGGAGGTGCGCGCCCGAAGGACAGAAAGGTAAACAATGACCATGTTGTGTGCACGAATTCATTTCAGGTACTCTCGGGGCTGCAAGAGGAAGATAAGGAGGTAAAGGGTAAAAAGATAGAAGTTACATCCCTACCCGAAGGTAAAATCTTGGTTGTGGGGGACAGTCAGGTTAGGTACCTAGACAATAGGTTTTGTGACAAAGAAGGGATGCGTATGAAGTCGGTGAGTTACCCAGGGAAGGGGATAGGTTATGTTAGTGATAAGATATTTGAGTGCATGGCAGACCAAGGGAAAAAGCCTATCGTCTGCCTGAGTGTTGGGGGAAACGACATAGAGTGTGTAAGGAGTGAGGAATTGCTACGGCGATTCAAGGAGGCTGTAGGTAAGGTTAGGGACAGGGGTGGGGTCCCTGTCCTGTGGTGTGTGGTGTCCTTCCAAGATGCTTTGTTGACGACTTGTGGTACTCCAGTGCTATTACTCTGAATTGCTGGCTGCATTTTCATTGCAAAGCCAATGGTTGGGCCTTTGTCGACAACTGGGACCTCTTTTTCAGGCATAACCACATCTACCACAAGGATGGGGCGCATCTTTCGAGGAAAGGGGTTCAGATCTTGTCTGAATCCCTTGAAAGGGAGGTAGGTGCATTGCAGGCTTTTTAAAGATAGAGAACCGAAGATTAGACACTGGGGTCGGGGTAAAGGAAGCTTGCGACACTAGGAGGAGTTTCAGAATCAGAAGGCAGGGAACTAAAGTGATTCGTAAGAAGAGAGAGAGGAGGGGGTTAGTTAGAGATAAAGGGAAAATGGACAAAAAGAAGAGGAGCTGCTTGAAGATTTACTATACAAACTGTAGGAGTAGACAAAGTAGACTTGTTTAAACAAGATAGATTTCCTGAGAGGAATAAATAGTGTAGAGGATTTCAATATAATAGCATTAACAGAGACATGGTTGGATATGTCAGGCAAGGTATTTGATCCAGAGGTTGAGATAGCTGGGTATAAGTTATTTCACAAGGACAGATTAGGCAGGCAAGGTGGTGGAGTTGCACTTTATGCAAGAGATACATTGCAGTGTTGTGTTAATAATGTTATAAAAACAGATGTTAGCATAGAGTCTATATGGGTAGAGGCATAGACCACTGTATACCTGGACTGCGCACGAGACAATGTTTTGAATTGCGGGGCTGCATAGGGGCCTGCGGGGCGCCCGACAAAGAGATATAGTGGTCTATGGACTATCATATAGGCTGGTTTATCAGTATATATGATATACTGTAATCTTCGTAAATGTTTGTTCTATAATATTATCAAATAAAAAACAGTAAAACACGCTAAAAAATGCCATTACGAGACTATGAAGAAATATGCATGAACTTAATATTCACTTCAACTCTTCACCATTTAAAACTTTGCGAGTCAACTTTTATCATGAAGGGTATCAATAGAAGCGCAATTTTGTTAGCTTTCCATTGCTATATTTTGTTATCTGATAAATTAATTAGAACCATGCATAAATTAGCGTTAACTAAATAAATAAAATCATCACTCGGGTAATTTTCCCGATTGATGATGTTATTTATTTATCTATATATTTCGTTTTCTGATAAATGAATTAGTACCATGTATAAATTAGCGTTGACTAAATAAATAACCTCATCAATCTGGAAAATTGTAAATTTTAAGCAATTATTAATTGAAAATTAACAATTGTCGTTATCCGTGAGCAATTTTTCTGGAGCTCCTCGCTCAAAGAAAACTGCTTTTAGCTGTTGAATGATGCTCGCACTTGTTTGAAGTCGCAAGGGGCGCCAGAGAGCAAACCGTAACGGCCCACAATCTATGAGAGATAAGTAACTCCTGCCGCCGTAATGTGGTACGTCCATCCCGATTCTCTTCCAAATTTCATCTACGCCCAGGCTTTCTTTTCTCCATTTCACAGGTGCCGGGTCAATGGATTGACACTATTGACAGTTTGTAACAACTGAATGTACCTCCCGCCTGGAGGCAACAGAGTTGACGCGCTTCACGAAGTAAAGCGTGCGCCTTACGCCAGGGTGCCCCATAGTGTCGTGTACTCTTTAAACTAAGTCGTCGATACTTGTGTAGTCCATGGCCATACACACGGCTGCAGGAGTAGCAGTGGTCTTCAGCCACAGCTGTGGCACGCGAGTAAGGGCGTCTGCCTTGCTGCTTTCTGATGGTACTAGGGACACTTGCACCCGCAACCCGCACTCTTCAACTAGAGACGTCACCAGACCGATTCGCCGTTGAATGAGCATCTCGCTTACTGCTCTCGTCTTCAGTCTGCTCTTCCCTGAGAGACTGTCTGAGATCCATCGAAAAAATGTTGAAGAATCAGTCAGTAACTCCACTTCCTTTATCTGCCAGGCTAGAGCGAGGTTGAGCCCTTTTACGACCGCGTCGAGCTCAGCCATATTGATGTGAGAGGAGTCATCCTTGCGGAGCCAGCTGGCGTCTTCTATATGATGCAGCCCTCAGCCTCGATCACGACTCCAAGGGCCAGGGAGCTGGAGTCCACCCACACTCTGGCTTTGCTTCCCTTTACGTTCCATCTTCCTCGAACGGGATAGTTTTTCCTGACTTCATTGGCAGTCTCCTCAATAATTGCTTTCAGCTGGTCGTCGATAACCACCTCATCCCAACTCGATGTGAGATAGTTGATTTTTCTTTTAATGCAAGCAACAGCAACTCTCAACCAACAATCTCAGCAATCGTACAAGTCGCTGCACGTTCACAGTGGTCCCGCCCAGTGCAACTATGCCATTCATGCCAAGAATGAACGGGAATCCAAGAAGAGTAGAATCGACCACAAGCACATCCACGTCGGCAGATGCTCCGTTGCTCATATGAAGACGCACGATCCCTGTGCCCTTGCAGAAGTGCTCCTTCCCACTCACTGTAAGGACGCTGACGACCTCTTGCTTCCATGAATTGCAACATGATACATGGGCAATGTATCGTGAACTTCCAGTGTCCACCAACTCCGTCGTCAGAACACCATTCACCCACATGTCTGTAGTTGGTAGCGCCTCTTTTATTGGCTGATGAGAGAGAAAGTTGACGCTGCCATCTCCCCTTCTTGCTCGTTTTCCGGACTAGTGGGTGTAACGTGACCACGGGGCACTCCTCGCCCGGCCCTTCGCCGGTCCCTGCTGTCTGCGGTAGAACCACGACGGCGCAGCAAACAGTCTCGGGCGAAGTGATTCGGTCCATTACACTCGTAGCAGCGTTGTCTCGTGAACGCTTTCTGCTGCCATCCGACTCCCGACTCACTGGCTCCTAAGCACGCGTCCACAGGGCCAGGGGTGTAGTCGTCCTTGATAACTGCCCTTGCTCGTGTCAGGATCTGACCCAAGTCGAGTGATTCCATGCGTGATCCCGCCCTGAGTAGTTGACGGACGTTCTCCGGGAGCCCAGCCACGAAAGCACAAGCGAGTCCTTTGTCAGTCAAGCCACCAAACAAAGATGCCAGTCGTCGTAGCTCTGCCAGGAACACGTTGGGAGATTCACCATTGCGTAGCTTCCTGCCAGCAAACTGCTCGTAGGCCATGAACGGGTCGACTGCGAACGCTGCCACAAGTGCCTCCTTCACCTTGTTAAGCTTCTTCCTGTCCTCTTCAGGCAGTTGCAAGTAGACTGCAAATGCACCTCTAGTAAGACGTAGAGGAATGACACTTGCCACGTCATCAACTCCACTTATCTTGCAGACGAGTTCAAGTTTTTCCAGCCACTCGACCACTGATTGCTTGTCTGAGCCGCCGTATTCGGGGATCAGTCGTAGATCGAAGTAGCTCTGCACGTTCTCCGACATGGTGCTTAGATAGCTTGTAGGTGAAGTAAAAGATCTTGACAATTTCAATGGTTTTACTTCTAAAGCAGAATACAAGTGAACAGGAAGACAGGACTGCTGGCGTGCTCGGGGTGAACTGCCTCGCCTCTCATTCGCACCGCCCACCTCAGCTCCTACTCCGTACATGAAGCAGTGTTGGTGACTCGAATCACACAACCAAACAAAATACCAATAATAGTTAGCACATCATTCATTTACATAAGATACAAGGATATTTTATGTTTCGTACAAGGCTTGCCTAGAATTGGGATATTTAGAAACACGGGGAGGTGGTCGCTTAGGCCCTTATAGGCGATCAGCCTGGGGGGTTGGTCGGTATCAAATTAGGGCGAGAATGCTAATAGTGTTTTTTGGGAAGGTATAAATGCCTAGAGTTAGAAAACATGTGATAGCATTGTGGCAGTGGCAGCTTTATGGGAGTTATCCCCCTTTTCCAAACTGTATATTATATAATTATATAAATATACATACATATAATTAAAAAAATTCTGTGATCAATGGAATGAACTTAGTTCAAAGAGTACAGGTTGATCAAGCTACGTTTGGAGACATTGCCACTACAATACTGTCTATGGCATTGCGTGAAGGAAGTAAAAGTACCCGAATAGATGTTGTGTTCGACACGTATCGAAAGAATTCTATCAAGAACAGTGAGAGATCGGCACGGGGTGAAGAGACCGGACAGCAGCTGCAGGGTATCACAAGCGCACAGATCGTGAGGCAATGGAGAAGTTTCCTGACAGGAATAACTAACAAAACCAGTCTGATTAGCTTCATTGTCAGTGAATGGAGGAAGCCAGTGTACAGGGAGAAACTACATGAGAAGATTCTGTATACAACTGTAGATGACAAATGCTACAAAATTACATCACGGGGCAGTGAAGAGGACCAGATCTCCAGTGCCAGCAGGAAGAAGCAGATGGGCGCCTACTTTCCATGCTGTCCATGCTGCTAGACAGGGCTACCAGGCTGTTGTGATATGCGCAGAGGATACAGATGTCTTTATCATGTGTTTGGCATTCCATGACAAGATAGGGGCCCCGTTATTCCAGAAATGTGGAACTAGAACCAGAACTAGATTAGTTGACATCGGGAAAGTCGCTGCCACTATCGGCATAGATGTCTGCAGAGCTCTTATTGGTATACATGCATACACTGGATGTGACACTACCAGTGCTTTCGCAGGTAAAGGGAAGGCAAGTGCTCTAAAATTCGTGACCAACAACAGGGAAATCAGAAACACATTTACACAGTTGGGCCAGGAATGGGACCTCTCCTCAGAAACTGATGGACAAACTAGAGTGTTTCACATGTCTCCTCTATGTCCCCAAAGCAGCATTCACTAAGGTCAATAATCTCAGGTACCACTTGTTCTGTGTTTAAGAAAGGTGAGATAGAGAGTCATCAGCTTCCACCTGCAGGGACTGCTTAGTCAAACATGCACAAAGGGCAAACTACCAGGCTGGAATATGGAGAAGATGTCTTGAGCAAGAACCCAGGTGTACCAAGTCCCATTGGCAGAGGGTGGAAAATTGACATGGATGTAGCGAGAATTAATGGTAGTGGATTGGATGGATGGTCGGCCAGCACCTGAGGCTATCTTGGCCCTACTGGCCTGCAAATGTTCAAGGATGTGTACACTGCCAAAGTGTGTCTGTCTGGCAAATGGACTTAAGTGCACTGATATGTGCAAACTGTCAGACTGCGAGAATCGTTCATCAGATGATGAGGAGAGCACGGACGAAGACGACGATGTTGATGATTAATTTCATAAAAGGTGTGTTCAATGTTTTAGGTAATTAGCGTAGTTATGTACATATATACATATATACATATATACATATGTACATACATATGTATATAAATATTATCCGATTGAATTGGTATATGTATTTAAAAGCGGATTCTAAATACATTTTATACTTGATCATCTTCCCGATTTACCACGTTTAGAAAATTGCCCTAGGCCAGGGGAAAAGTGGTTCTTCCCCTAGAGGAAAAGCCGATTTGGGGGACAAATATCGAAGCTAGGGAACAAATAATCATACCGTTGGAATAACCAGGAAAAGCTCTACATGATATAATAAAACGAAATTTAAAATTTTCATAATTATTGGGTGTATTTTGGCGGCCATTTTGGAAAAAGGGAGAAACTCATATAAAGCTGCCACCCCCACAATGCTATCACATGTTTTCTAACTCTAGGCATTTATACCTTCTCAAAAAACACTCTTAGCATTCTCGCCCTAATTTGATACCGGTGAGCAAAATTTCGGACCGGGGCTGACCGACTATTAGGGGAAAGTGAAGAATGCCGGAGGTGGAGGGTACTGTAAAATTTGTCCATATGTAGTCCAGAAGGGACGGTGAGGCTGTGTAGTTACTGTCAGGAAATCTTGTTGGGCGGGATATATGGGGGAAATAATTGAAGGACTGCATTGTGACTAGGAAATTGTTAGAATGCGAGTGTGATACATGTTCCAATAAATTAATGTTGAAGTCACCGGAAATAATGGTTCGGTTATTAATGAAGGGGCTTTGTGACAGTAGGTTATCCATGATGGCATTTAACTCATTGATATTGTTGTATTTACAGTGGGGACGGTATAGAGATGATATGATATAGGGAGTGTTGTCGATTGTAATTTTAACTGTACATAGTTCTATGTTATCATCACATCTACAGTATTCATTTAGTAGTACACTCGGAATATTACAGTTTACATAAATTGCTATATCGCCACCTTGGGAACCATCGGGCCTATGTACATGATAGGAATTGAAACCTTCTATTTCGTGTAGGTGGACATTGTTTGGCTTCAGCCAGGTTTCACTAATGCACAAAATAACGGGAAGTTTGGCAAGGGATTTAAGAAGGGAAACTAGTTGATCATAGTTTTTGTTTAAAGAGCGGGTATTTACTTGTAAACTCTATAATAATATAAGCGAAAGTGTGTGTGTGTGTATGTGTGAGTGTATGTGTCTGTCCGCGATAGGTGCCGCCCCCAGTGGCGCAATCCCCTCATATGGCACAGTTTTGGAATCGGGTCGACCAGGGGAAGGTTTTAAGCCCACTTATGAGATGATCCGATCACTTTTCTTTTCTTTTTTTTTTAGCAGCCTATTAGCGAGAATTATGAAAAAAAGTGGGTTGCGAGAATTGAGGAAACCTTGATGTAGGGTGATGGGTAATGGTGAGTGAATGGGTGGAGTGATGGGTAATGGGTGTGGGGTGATGGGTGAGTGAATGGGTGGGGGGTGATGGGTGATGGGTGAGGGAATAGATGGGGGTGATGGGTAATGGGTGAGTGAATGAGTGTGTGGTGATGGGTAATGGGTGGGGGGTGATGGGTAATGGGTGAGTGAATGGGTGATGGGTGAGGGAATAGATGGGGGTGATGGGGCAGCCTATTAGCGAGAATTGTGAAAAAAAGTGGGTTGCGAGAATTCAGGAAACCTTGATGTAGGGTGATGGGTAATGGGTGAGTGAATGGGTGGGGTGATGGGTATGATGGGTGGGGGTGATGGGATGAGTTGGAATGGGTGATTGGGTGATGGGTGAGGGTAATAGATGGGGGTGATGGGTAATGGGTGAGTGAATGAGTGATGGTGATGGGGGTGATGGGTAATGGGTGGGGGGTGATGGGTAATGGGTGGGGGGTGATGGGTAATGGGTGGGGGGTGATGGGTAATGGGTGAGTGAATGGGTGGGGGGTGATGGGTAATGGGTGAGTGAATGGGTTGGGGGTGATGTGAATGGGTTGGCGTTAATACATACATTTCTATATCCATGATTTCAGGAAAACTAGAAGGGGCTATCTGGAGAGTCTGTGTTTGGTGGGCCGAAGGCCCACCAATAGCCCTCCGCAGGAGCTAGCCAAAAAGTCCGCCCGGAGGGCGGCTTTGTGGCTAGTATTAAAATAATCTAAGCAATTTTTGGGAAATGCTTCTTATATAGGTGGGGTCGGGTTTTGCTTGAAAACAAATCTAAGGAGTTATACTAAATTTTAATATTCACGACCTCATTACCTCTTCCTGGTTGTCTTCTCAACTTTTGAAAGCGTTCAAGGATTGACATCAGGGGGTTCTAAGCGGGTTTTTTTGGGGTGTGTACGTTAATGCATAAAAGTTATATGAAAATTAAAAAGCAAAGAAAAAATAAGATATAGAACTCTGGGAACCAAAATTTTGTGCCCCCCCAAGTAAATTATTAAAAATAAAAAAAAACAGGCAAGGCGGGGACCCGAGAGAATTGAAATGCCGGGCGGGAAGTTTGGGGCCCCCTTCCTGCAGTAGATGGGGGTTGAGGGGGGGGCATACTATAGATGACCGAGCTCCTAGATTCCATAGTGCTCGTCTGCTGGGCCAATGTTTTGGAAGCTGGGGGAATTTGCAGATTTGATTGCGGATTTTTTTAAAACGCTGACTGGATCAAAAATGCAACATTTGTTGATATATTGATAAGGGTTTATATTTTGACGCTTTAAATCAAAATAATGAAATGGTCGGGACAATTACTTTAAATTTTTCGCTCACCCTTCTCCCTTTTCCCTCAACCTGATTACCCTCCCTCACACCTTCATCCCTTCCCCTCCCCCCTCTTAAATTTAACCTTTATCCCTCATTCCTTCCCCCCTTTCAAAATTTTGAAAATATTACAACTAACACAATTACAGTTTTAACATATTAAAATCCGCGAATAAATAAAAGAGTAATCAAAATAAAATACATCAAGATTACTACTAATACATATAGGTACATTTTTTTGACAAACAATGGCGCTTTCCTTGCTTTCCTCTTGGCAAAATTATGAAGCCAACAAAAAATCAAGAGATAATGTAAGTTGAACTAAATACGAATCTAGCCAACCCCAAAAGTCGTGCTTGGGTTTTGTTGCTGGAGACTTTTTTTTTTTTATCAGCTTATTTGCTGAATGAGCGCTCTGCAGAGGCGAAGGGGGCAGGGTTTTTTGGGCGAATGCGCAGGCTGACAGGTACATTTTTGGGGAAAGCCCTTCTAGTCTGCACACTGAAGCATTTAAAAACTGCAATAGGCTTGTTTTTGGTTTTTCCCAAAATTTTTAGCGATTAAGTTTGTAGGTGCTTCTTTCCCCCACGATACATGACTGATTCGGGAGGGTACTGCCGTGATTTTGATTTAAAGTAAAACGCCCGACCCATTTTTTTTTGCATACTATGTTAATGATCTTCAAAAAACCCACCCCAAAAAAATTTCATTTCCACGCCTTTTTTCCCTAAAAAAAAAGACTTTTTTAAAAAACGCGGAAAAAAAAATTTCATCCCCCCAAAAAGGCCCGCGAATTTATTGATCGTCAGAGGGGTTTTTACCGAGAGAAGAGAGAGAGAGAGAGAGAGAGAGAGAGAGAGAAGGAGAGAAGAGAGAAGGAGAGAGAGAGAGAGAGAGAAGAGGAGAGAGAAGAGAGAGAGAGGAGAGAAGAGAGAGAGGGGGGGGGGGGGGCTGGGGTCCCTTTAAGAATCTGCTATTATTCACTTACTACATCCCCCAAAACCCCCAACATCCCCAAAAACCCCCCCTGTTCCCCCTCACCCCGTTCCACCCAAACCCTCCCCCCTTTCCCCCCCCCACATCCCCCAAATCCACCCCCCTTCCCACCCCATCTCCCCTTTCAAACCCTCCCCTTCCCCATCTCAACAACCATCCCCCTTCCCCACCCCCTTCCCCCACCACTAACCCCACTTCCTTCCCCCCCCACCGACACCCATCCCCTTCCCCAACCACCAAAACCCCTCCCTTGAACCACCAACACCACCCCTCTCCACCACAACACCATCCCCTCCCCACCACAACACCCATCCCCTTCCCCCATACCAACATCCACCCACTTCCCCCACCACCAACACCCATCCCTTCCCCAACCACCAACACCCACCCCTCCCCCATCACAAACGCCCATCCCCTTTCCCCACCACCAACACCCATCCCTTCCCCAACCACCAACACCCATCCCCTTCCCCAACCACCAACACCCATCCCCTTCCCAACCACCAACACCCATCCCCTTCCCCAACCACCACACCCATCCCCTTCCCAACCACCAACACCATCCCTTTTCCAACCACCAACATCCCCCTACTTCCCCCACCACCAACATCCACCCACTTCCCCCACCACCAACACCCAGCCCCTTCCCCAACCACCAACACCCACCCCTTACCCCACCACTAACTCCCATCCCCTTCCCCAACCACCAACACCCATCCCCTTCCCCAACCACCAACACCCATCCCCTTCCCCAACCACCAACACCCATCCCCTTCCCCAACCACCAACATCCACCCACTTCCTCCACCACCAACATCCACCCACTTCCTCCACCACCAACACCCACCCCCTTCCCCAACCACCCACACCCACCCCCGTTTCCCTACCTTCACCCCAACGCACTAACGTCCGTCCAACGCACCTACATTTTTTACACATTTCTCGCCTATTGGTCTGATACGAGTGCAAACTTCTCTGGAAAGGCACAGCTTTCTTGCTGCACCCATCAAGGATGCATGTGTATACCATAGCGCATTTTTTTTTATCAGAAACACCCAAAATTCTTCAAGTACTATGTTTATTGCCTAGGTTTACGTGTATTTCTATGAGTGCGGGAGGGAGGAAGGGCCTGGGGCCCTGGGCTGACGTCACCGAGCCGTAGCGCATCGTCTGCCAGTTGCCAGCAGCGTTTTCGAAGCTCGGGGAATTTAGAGATTTTGATTGCGGATTATTAAAAAACGGCTGACTGGATGCAAAAAGTGACAACATATTGTTGATACACTCGATAATGGCTATACTCTAACTACATAAAATCAGGAATGATGAAATGGTCTGGACGATTACTTTAAGTGAGCTCCTTTGCTGATATTGTTAGGTACTTCCAGAGGAAACTGAAGTTTTCAGAAATATTCTTGGCAGCTTTGAATGTAGCAGTCAGTCAGCGAATTAATTATTCAATAATATATATATATAACGCAGACTTTCTGAAAAATTATTCTTCAGGTGACTCATCTGCTTCATTTTGTTCTGATAAATCTGAACTGCTGTGCCATCACCATCATCATGAAATCTTCTTTTGCGTTTAGGTCCAGCTACTTTACCACGACCACTTTACAGTATGACAAACCTTGATGTTTAGGTTTGAAGCAACTAGCTTTACTTCATTATAGCTTTTCAGTTATTTCGGAGATCTGTCAGTTCTACAAGCAAGCCCTCTATGTTTGATGGGTCCTATCGGCCCATTAATGCCTCAATGGGCCCCCCCAAAACCCCCCCCAGAACCCCATGGACCCCGGGGCAAATGCCCCGGCAGAACCCCCCTCTCGGTGGGCCTGGGCAGGGGTATCTAAGAATAAACTATAGGAGAATCAAATGGAAACTAACTTCATTACATTTTCAACACCAGAATTTCAACATGGTTTAACTGGTAGTAATAAATAGTAGTGTGTGGTCAGTAAGAACAAGGGTAGGGTGTGGTGGGCAGGACAGGAACTGGGTTTGGGTGAGGTAAGAAGGAACAGGGTTAGGGTGAGGTAAAAAGGAACAGAGTTAGGGTGAGGTGAAAAAGAACATGGTTAGGGTGAGGTGAGAAGGAACAGGGTAAGGGTGAGGTAAGAAGGAACAGGGTTAGGGTGAGGTAAGAAGGAACAGGGTTAGGGTGAACACACACACACACACACACACACACACACACACACACACACACACACACACACACACACACACACACACACACACACACACACACACACACACACACACACACACACACACACACACACACACACACACACACACATACACACACACACACGCGCGCGCGCGCGCGCATGCACGCACGCACGCACCATGATGGATCGAATGACTCATTATAACACTAGCTAATTCAATATAAATAAGAGGAAGAAAAAGTTCCGAAGTTAGTGCCATAGCATAACTAAAACATTCACCTTTCAATACAGCAAAAATGCAAAGCATATAAATTCAATAGTATCTGTATAAACTAGAAATATTGTCATAGTGTAAGGATGGATAGTCCATACAAGTGTTGAAAAGTGATCAAGGACGGGGATCAAGTGAGGCAAGGACGCAACCTTGCCTCACTCCTGTATTAACAGGAAAGAAGCTGGATACACCTTCCCCACACTTCACAGCACTCTCAGTCCCAGACTACAGACCAGTCATCAAACCAAATAGTCCTTGCAGGAATCCCGCGAAGTCGCAGAAGATCCCAGAGTGACTCACGATGCACTGAGTCAAACGCCTTCTTGAAATCAACATAGGCTACAAGCCTTCCCTGTCGAAACTCACGTCGGCGTTCCACCAGGACACGAAGCGCTAGGATATGGTCCGTTGTTGACTTACCAGGCGTGAACCCAGACTGCTTAGGTCTGTGATGCTTCAGCAGATGACTGCGAATCCGTGTCAACAATAGATGGGCAAGCACTTTGCCTGGCACTCTGAGCAGTGTAATACCGCGGTTATTGTTGCAGTCCTGATGGTCGCCTTTCCCTTTCCAGATAGGGACGACCAGCCCCCTTTTCCAGTTAGGAGGAATGGTACCTACCTGATTGCCACACATCAGTCAGGACAGCATGTAACCCGCGGATCATGGCCTCACCCCCAGCTTTGAGGATTTCTGCACTGATATTACAGACACCAACTGCCTTTCCACCCTTCAACTTTGCTACAGCCTGTCTGACTTCGTCAAGATTGATTGGTTGATTGATTATAGTTTAAGGCGCCGCAACTGCGGGGTTATTGACACCTGCTTACATAAGAAACATGAAAAGTAAAACTAAAAAACAAAATTTTAGATAGAATAAAAATATTTAAAATAACGAAATACATAAAAGAACAAGAGTACATTAAAAAAAATAATAAGTGAATATTAAAAACATCATAACTTGTTGAGAAGGCCAGCCTTCTCAATAAAGGTGTGGACTTCATGTCCCGGAGAGAAACACCTCTCTCCCAATGCCAGGGAGAGACGGTAAGCACCGTCCGACTCGCGACACCGGGACAAAAATTGCACACGTAGGTCCCCAAGACTGGGACACTCGACCAGCAAGTGCCGCACTGTTAAGGGGACCAAACAATCATCACAGTAAGGAGGGTGGTCCCCCTCCATGAGGAACCCATGAGTATATAGAGTGTGACCAATACGCAATCGTGCCAAGGCAGTCTCCCATCTCCGGGAGAGACCGCAGTAGCTCCAGTCCTCGATACTTTGGCGGATGGTGCGCAGTTTATTTTGCCCTATAGTAATCCAACGTTCCTGCCAACTGTTGTGAACTGATCTATGGATTGCCGAGCGCAGGTCCGTAGCCGGTACTGCAAAATGTGATAGAGCTGGTCTTCTAGCTGCAGCTTTTGCCAAGGCATCAGCTTCCTCATTACCGGCAACACCTACATGTGCCGGTACCCAACAAAAGCTGACCGTCCGGCCTCGCCTCTTGAGCAGATAAAGCCATTCCAGGATGGTATTGACCAGCGGATGGGGAGAGTTAAAATTACATAGTGATTGAAGAGCACTACAAGAATCACTAAAAATTGTAAAAGAGACATCCGGAAGGGTAAAAATAATCAAGAGAGCATATAAAATAGCACTTATTTCAGCCGTAAAAACAGATGAAACACTTGGAAGGCTGACGCCTTTGTTAAACGATGGGAATACGACACCGTATCCAACTCCTTCGTCTGATTGGAACCATCAGTAAGACAGGGACCGAACTCTGATGTGTGCAAAAGTGGTCTAAAAACTGGGCACGCTCAGCCTGAGGAGGTAAAGACCCTTTTGAGAGCGGAAGGCTTTTGCAAAAGGACACTTCTGGGAGAAGCCATGGACCGACTGTCGTAGGCCTATGCGGGCAGATCCGTAAAGCAGGGAAGGATAGCGTCTCCATAATAGCTGTCAATCGGAAACCAAGGGGCTTTGGTAAGCTTCTTCGCCCATGGTAAAGTTGCGATCCTGACACAGCACGGCAAGCTATTGAGTCAGGGAGGCGTTGGAGGCGATACCAACATCTTAACAGGAGGGACTGGCGTTGAAGATCTAATGGGAGGACACCAGCATCCACCAATAGACTTGGGATGGGAGATGACCTGAACGCCCCGGTTGCCAGACGGACACCAGCATGATGTACCGAATCCAGCATCCGCAGTCGAGTGGGTGTGGCAGAGGAGTACACTTTACATCCATATTCAAGCTTCGAAAGGATAAGTGAGCGGTGAAGATAGAGGAGTGTAGCGCGATCAGCCCCCCAGCTGGTGTGCGAGAGGACTTTCAGTAGATCCATGGTCCGGAGACAGTCAGTCTTGAGAGCACGAAGGTGAGGTACCCAAGTCAGTCTATTGTCAAAAATGAGTCCTAAAAACCGGGTCTCTTCCCTACATGGTATTCTCTTATCGTAAAGATACAGGTCTGGGTCGGGATGAATCCCACGGGTTCTGCAAAAATGAACCACTACAGTCTTCGTTGGAGAAAACCGGAAGCCACGATTCGTCGTCCATTCACAAACTTTATCAATAGCAAGTTGAAGTCTTCTCTCTGCAACCGACATCCTGGAAGCAGCAAAAGAGATTGATAAATCATCCACGTATAATGTACTAACAATCCCTTCTGGCAGTACATCAACAATACCATTGATGGCCACAGCGAACAGAGCTACACTCAAGACGCTACCTTGGGGATGCCACTGGAAGCGGGTGTTCAGAAGACAGTATGTTGCCAACTCGAACTCTAAGAACCCGGTTGGCTAGGAAACTCTGGAGGAACACAGGCAAACGACCTCTTAGCCCGAACTCATACAGAGATTGCAATATACCGTGTCTCCAAGCCGTGTCGTAAGCCTTTTCAAGGTCGAAAAATATGGTCACATGGTGTTGTCGAGAGGCGAATGCCCCGCATATGGATGACTCTAAGGAAATAAGCGCTTCCGTAGTAGAGTGATGCTTACGGAATCCACACTGAGAACGCGAGAAAAAGTTTTCCCGTTCCAAAAACCATACAAGTCGACTATTTACCATTTTTTCGAATAACTTACACACACATGAAGTTAGGGATATGGGGCGGAAATTCGTCGGTAGTGAGTGGTCCTTCCCAGACTTAGGGATCGGGATCACCACCGCCACACTCCAGCTACTTGGGAAGGTTCCTTCAATCCAGATCCTATTATAGATGCTCAACAAGAAATCTAGAGCCTCATCTCTTAGATGACAGAGCATCGCATATGGTACATCATCTTGGCCTGGGGAAGTGTCAGCGCAAACCTTCATGGCTTGAGGTGTAAAAAGAACATTGTAAGATTCTGGATGAAAAATCTATGCCTCTCTGTTCTTGTCGCAGTCTGTCCCTAGCACTTGGAGACGCAAGGTCTGTCTGCGCCACTGACACAAAATGGGAAGCAAATTCCTCTGCTACAGTCAAGGGATCTGCCACAGGGTCTCCATTATCCGATAGAACTGGAGGGGAGGATGGGATAAACTTCCCCTTCATTTTCCTCACTCTTTGCCAAACCTTGGACACCGGGGTAGATGCACAGATCGTACTTATATAAACCCTCCAAGAGGAGTGACGAGCCTCTTTCATAACCCTTCGGTACATAGCTCTTGACCTGTGAAAAGATATTTTTAGGTCTACTGAAGTTGGCCGCGAGATGTATTGCGTCTCAGCACGGCGGGAGTGACTCCTCGCTGCCGTACAGTCCTGAGTCCACCACGGAACAGGTCGGCGAGAGAAAGATCCAGATGTGCGGGGGATGCTCAGCGAGGCTGCAAATGGATTCGAGACACAAAGTAATCTACGGCTTCATCTATTGTTGGAAAGTCATCTATATGATGTTCAAAAACACAAGCCTTTTGAAAGCCCTCCCAGTCTGCACGAGAGAGGCACCATTTTGGGAGACATCAGGAAGGGGGCGATGACACTGCTTTAAGTAGTATGGGATAATGGTCACTTCCCCGAAGAGAATCGGCCACCTCCCATGAGAAGTCGAGGGCGACCTGTGGACTGCAGAGTGATAGGTCAATAGCAGTTCCCGTGTTTAATATATTTAAGTTGTTGCCATCTATAAGAGTTACGAGAGAATCACCGCGACGATTTCTTGCGGAATCTCCCCACAGAAAATGCCGCCCATTCATGTCTCCAAGGAGAAAAAATGGACGGGGAAGCTGGCAGATAAGATCCTCAAGATCTTGGAGAGGTATGTCGTCATTTGGAGGTAGATATATTGAGCAGACAGTGTAGGTCTTGTGCAGATGGATACGACCTGCTACAGCCTGCAAGGGTGATTGCAGCGGGATGACAGTTAAGGGGACATCCCGACGATGGTAAAGGCCACAACCACCACTAAAGCCACCACCTGCTGGAGGTGGTGTGTGGACAAGTATAAAACCTGTCGGGCAGAGACACCTTCCCTGCCCTATCATTGTTTCTTGTAAACAGATGATTTCTGGGTCCAACTCGTTGATGAGAAGGACTAGTTCTTCCCAATTTGCACGTAATCCACGAATATTCCATTGGAGGATTGAAGATGTTATTTCGTGCGTGAAGATGATGCAGTAGAAGCCTTACGGCTTGTAGACGCTGCGCTATTTGAAAGCCCAGCATCTTTTTTCTGTGTTGTAGAAGATGGTAAACTACTTTTCCTTACATTCCCAGATGTCGGTTGGCGTTTGCGTATATCCGGCAGTGAAATCGGGGTTCTCATACGAGGACCCGCGGCTGTAGTAGATACCGTATGTCCCACCAAAGATGCCGATTTACTGACAGATGATTTACCACTTCTAGGTTTACTGATAGCTCCCGACGAGGGTCTTGAAGATTGCTGATCAGCATGGCTATCAACTGCTTGTGTGTCCATAGGTTGTATGACACCTTCGCCATCAGCGTGATGTAGAGCTGTGTCGCTAGCCGCTTCAGGGGTGGTAACAGGGGCAGTGATATTAGGAGTCACGGCAGTACTCCCATACCTATCAGTAGGTGTATCTTTACGCACGTCCATCCCCTTCTGCTCAGCAATTGAGATTTTAGCCGGAGGGACGCCCACTGACTCTAAGGACTCATTGGAACTGCGAGTTCGCTTCTGAGACTCCTTATTAGGATGGGATTCTGGGAGCCTCTTAGAGGAGTCATTATTGTCATATTTCCCGCGAGCGGCATGCACTACACGAGAGGTGGTTGGAGGCTCATTATGAGAAGAGTCAGCAGGCTCCACAGAGTTGCAGGTCAATAGCGAGAACTTATTCTTCACTTGGATGGAAGGCTTAGGTAGAAGAGAATGTGGTGGTGGAACTGCAGCGGGCTGATTAGGAGTCTTAGGTGAAGAAGCAGCAGCCATCGCGGATGCGTAGGTTCTGCTTCCTCCCCCGCCTGCTTGTCTGTTTGAAAGTTCTCTTCTGGCGCTCCCAAGACTGATAAATTGGGAGTTGGCCAAATAAAGGATGTCTTCTTCTAATTTGTAAGTCCCACACTGTCGAGAACTCGGTGGGTGATCAGCACGGCAGTGGAAGCAGTAGGGAGTTGACGGACAGTCAGCTGTGGCATGGGAATCCAACGCCGAGCATCGACCACAGCGAGGAGGGGTTTTACAATTTTTTTTGCCGGGCCCAAAGCTGTAGCACTCATAGCACTGCATAGGGCGGTCGATAAAGGCTTTTATCTTAAGAGACTGGGGACCGATTCTGATGGAATCGGGGAGACTTGATCCGTAGAAGGTGATAATGATCATGTTTTTGCTTCCTCTGACCTTATAGACCTGTTGAACTCTTTCCGGGCACATGTTTAGTATTTCTGCCTCCGAAAACTCAAAGAGGTCGTAGTTGTAGATTACGCCTTTGCTGGTATTAAATTTTGGATGAGGTTTGATGGTATCAAAAATGCTGTCTTCGGTGATAGGCATCTGGAAGAGCATCCGAGCCTGAGTAAGGTCCTTGGCTCGGATTAGACCCCCCCTGCCATACCGTTTCAGGTGGCCTTCCGGGATCATTCCAATTTCTTTCTCTAAATACCGCGCGGCAAGGAAAAAGTTGCCACCACTTTCCTTATAATAAGCCACGTACCAAGAAGGGGTAGGGCTGTGGCGGACAGGTGGAGTAGATGTTGTAGTTTCCTCAAAAGTGTTGGGGATGTAGTCATCAGGGCCGTCTCCAACATTTACAGAGCGAATGAGTTCGGCTCTGTAATGTCTTGCTCCAATTTCCATCTTTGTGGCTTCCTCATAAGCAGAGGAAGCATCATCTGCTGCAGCAAAATTTATGTAGCACCTATTTGTTCGTCCATTGTCATCATAAATAAGTCGGATGCGGCGAACCACACCATTGTTGGTGACTGGTGTATTAATAGCTAATTTGGTCAACTGGAGAGAGAAAATCAGATTCCAGTGGGAAGGTTACTTTTAATTTGTTGATTTTGATTTGTAAAGGTTTATTTTACAATTATAACATACAGCATATATATATACAGTACAAGCATGTACAGAAATACACATAAAGCAGCAGCAAAAAGTACAAAGCGGGCATCAGCCCGCCGGTGAGGAGAGTATCCCGTCAAGCTACGGGAGTCTCGCGTGGAGGCGAGGTGACGATGAGTCACCTGCGTCACTGGTCATACGATGAAACGTATGTATTTTTATTGACTGTATATACAGTAAAAATAACATAGTAAATGAACAAACAAAAAATTACATCAAAACATAATAAAAATAAAGTCGTATACAATCAATGCAACTCATGGAGGAGCTGGCCGTGAGTTGTTGACATGGCAAACAGTGGTCAAATTAACTATTGATTTCATTTTTTACACTTTCTACTCTTCTCTGATCTACCGGTGTGAAACTTCACCCAAACCCCAGGTACCTCACCACTGCGATCGTCGAACGGTGGGCGGGCATCCCTGTCACCCGGCAGGGTAAGGCCAAAGCTGCGATGCAATGCAGCGGCATACTCCATGCCACCACTCTTCACCGCACGCATCATGTAGCCGAGGGCCGGCTCATGCGATACGCGAGCCAACTTCAGCTCTCTTTCCTGCTTTAGCAGGTGTTCGTACTCCAGTAGAAGGTCCCACAGGCTCTTCTTATCAAGAGTGTACACCTTGTGCTCCATCTGGGACCCCGCATCGACCTGAGCGGGGCAGGACTGGGTCGCAGCGTCACATGTCGACGGCTGCAGCTCCTCCATGGGCGGCGTCTGTTCCCCCACGGGCTCACACTGGGTCGCGACGTCCCGGCTGGTCACCGCTGGGGCGTCATCGACAGGCTGCTGCTCTACGGGCCCACATTGGCTGGCGGCATCACGGCTGGGCGTCACAGCATGGCATTGCTGCGACTCCCCACCGCACGCCGCGGGTTCCAGCGGGGGTAGGTCTGGCGTCGCTATGGGGGCCGGGGCGTCATCCTCCACATCCACCTGGGGCGGGGTGGGGGGATCGCTCTCGGGCCTCGTCCTTCTCCTTCGTCTGGGGCGCCTCCTCGTCTCGGGTGTGGCGGTGTCCTCATTCCTTGGTGCAGGGGCTGGGGGCGGTGGACAGGGCGGAATCTCGTCTCGTCTCATCTGCTGTCGTGGGGCCGCGGAACCAGCGATCCTCCTGAGTCTGGCAGGGCATCGGAGGTTCCAGGCATGGTGTCCAGCGCTACAGTTGGGGCAACGCGGCACGGGACGTTCACCGCCCTCCCGAAGGCGGCGGATGCAGTCCCTGGTGGCGTGCTCTCCACTGCAGACGCCGCAGAGCTCCTGCCGCCGTGGACACTGGTCTTGGTAGTGTCCAAAGGCCTGGCAGCGGAAGCAGCGGACAGGTTCTTGTACATACTTGCGTACCGTGTAGCTTCCCCAGCATCCAAAGTCAAGGGTGGCAGGGAGACGTCCTCGCACTGTCAGCTTGACCTGCCGGGTAGGCAGTAGACGTCCGTGGCCGGCGTTGAAAGTGCACCGCTCAGCATCCTCCACGAGCGGGTGCTCCAGCACAGGGGGAAGGCAGTGGGGAATCCGAGGAGAACACCTCTCCTGCTAGGCTCCCACCTCTCCAACACGATGTTCCGCGGCTGGCCATCCGCTACTTCCTGAAGGGTGGTGGCGGTGGCCAAGTGCGCTCCCCGGAGAAGAAAGTCCCCGGCGGCAGAGATATCCATCTTGAGAGCGAGTTTGAGCTCGCTCTCCAGCCATTGCACGGTCTTGAAGGGGCTGGGGAAATCGTCGTGCTTAACGAGTTTCCAAACTGGGATTGCAGCTACCGTGGATCCACACTGGCGTGGAGGGGCCGCTCGAGGGGCCTTGCTCGTCCTCGAGCGTCTACCCTGCACGATGTAGAAGCCATCGGCGTCCATAGGGGCCTCTTGTCTCCGAGCAGCGGCCATGATGGGAGCAAGCTCAAGCTGCTCAACCACCAATGGCGAAGCGGAGAGATGGGAGAGCGGAGAAGACCCGCTCTTAATGTAACACTGATGTAGGAAGAGTAGAGTAATCCACAGGGCGGTGAGTAATCCACAGGGCGGTGAGTAATCCACAGGTCGGTGAGTAATCCACAGGGGGATGAGTAATCCACAGGGCGGTGAGTAATCCACAGGGCGGTGAGTGGCGATAGTGGAGTAAGTTACTCTAACACCGCTGGGCAGAGGGGTAGGGTTTTGACTGAAGACGCGGGAAACCACACTGAGGGAACAGGGGCCGCGCTGAATGCGCGTGAGGCCGTGCTGAGGACGCAGGAAGGCATCAGAGGTTGCAGAGGCCGCGCAGAATGCGCATGAGGCCACTGAGGACGCAGTAAGGCGTCAGAGGGCGTAGAAGCCGCGCAGAGTGCGCATCAGGCCGGTGAAGACGCAGTAAGGCGTCTGAGGGGGCAGGGGCCGCGCTGAACGCGCATAAGGCCGGGCTGATGACGCAAGAAAGCATCAGAGGGGGGCACAGATGGTGCCAGGGTGGGAGGGGATAACCTTTAAGGTGGCAGCTACACATGAGTGTAGTTTTTTTCCCAACCTATAGCTCAGCGAAGCAAACCCCATAATGGAGGCTAAGCTTTTTGCCTTAGGAGTGTTAGGACGAATGAGTCTTAAGACGCAGGTCCTTCCACTAGGAGAATTGTGCTCTTAAATAGCACATGTTATAGCCACCTATAGACCATAGCTACACTCCGGGGGTCACCAATTATAACCGATGGGTGTATTAATAGCTAGTTGGTCATACTGGAGAGAGAAACTCTGACTCCAGTGGTAAGGTTGTTGACCTGACCATGCTGTGCGAATCTTGAACCTCCGTTACTTTTAATTGGAAAACATCAACATATATATGAAAAAAAAATTTAAACAATAAATATTACATTGGTTTAAGGTCAGCGCGCTAATGCAGTGCGCGCTGAGTAAGGGGTGTATGTTGAGATAGCGAGTTACATGTTGGTTAATTATTGTTACAAAAGAAAAAATAATATAATGAGGTATGAAATTATATATGAATAATGAACATTAATAAAAATAAAAGTTATAATAGTTTAGGCTGCAACCACACGTTTTCTCTGTGGAGCAGTGAAAAAGCCCTCTTAGTGGTTTGTAGGGGGGACCGCTACACCATAAGCCTTGAAAATATCATGTATTGCTCTGTAAGTCAAGGCCTGGGACACGTTGGACAGAAGCAAGGTGTCCAACGTAGAAGTGCCCCTAGGGCCAGGCTCGTCTCTCAATCCCTGTCTGCGTCCCTTAAAGTGGGAACCGCCAGACCGGGGAGCTGAGGAGGAAGGGGCGGCTGCCCGCTTCGTGCCACGTCGGGCCTGGAAAGGCGCCAGAGTGGCAATGTGAGAGGATCCAATGGGAGATGTCGAGGACAAGCGGACGTCAGGGAGAGAGGCAGGCCGGGGTAAATTAATTGATTGACTCATAAACAAAATTATTTCATTTCCCCACGCCCCCACCCACCACGGAGCCCAACAAGGGGAAGCTGTCTGTTGGGGAAGGACCTCACCCAACAGCTCCAGGGGTAGCGGGGAAGTATACGCTTCGGTTGCCTAGTGTGTGGTGGCAGCCGTGGGACCGATGCGGTGCCCACCAGGCAACCTCCGCTTGGCCCTAGCCAACGCATGACCAGCCGATTGATCCAGCGGGGCCACACTGGACCTCCCGCCTTACCCCAACCCCCCTACCAAAGGAGCGTGTTGCCCACCGAAGGGAACTACAACCCGCCCGCGGTGGACTCAACTCCCAGATAGAGGGGCGCGCGGGGAATATACGGGATGCCACGCACGGCAAACACGTGGGGAGCGGAGCGTGAAGTATAAAAGGAAGAAGAAGCGTGAGACGGAAGAGAAGGGTCTCACCTGGCCTAGAATCGCCCTAAGAAAGGAGAGAAAGGGGGATGAAGCATAAAGGCGACATCACCGGAAGGCTCCACCTCCCAGTGACGAAGGGGGGAGCGCTTGGTCCACGAGGCCGATAGCCACCGAACCCAACAATGGCAGGCAGGCCGCCAGAGTAGGTGGCGCCGTCGACCACGCTTCAAGCCCCGCCACCACGACAAGGTGACTCCCCACAGCGGGGACTTCGTCAAGAGAGGGTGCGGTTTCGTCAATGGGAGGATCGGCATCCACTGCCCGTAACCCAGTGGTTTGAAGCTGCTCAATTGGAGGGTCCACCGTGAACAACTGCCCAAAGTAATCAGTATATGTAAGAAACTTTCGTGGTGTTCCGAGAATATAAAGAAGCTATACGATCAAAGGTGTGTTGTGGTGTGATTTGGATTGTGAGGTGTAATGGAGGCGGAGGTATCGCAGTATAAAAGGGGATTGTGAAGTATTGTAAATGAGTTGTCGTGGTGTGTTGTGGGGTGAGACGTGGTTATCGAGGAATGGTGTGTCGAGTGTGGCGTTGTGTGGTGAGAGGTGCCGTGTGGTGATGTGGAGAAGTAATATGTGAGGTAATACGTGATTGTAACGGGAAGTTATGGTTGGAGTTATGTCGTGGTGGGGATCGTGGCGAGTTTCGGAACTGTGTTGAGGTGATGAGTGATGACTGTATTAGGTATTGACATTCATGTATCGGGAGAGTGATAGAGAGTGATGTTCATCCGTGAGCGAGACTGAGGACAGAGGATCTGTGGCAGACGTTGTGATATACCATTTGTTGGTAATACCATTCATATACATATGTGTGATGTAATACGTAAGTGATAATTATGTGTGTATGAAGGTGGTGGGATTATGATATCATACTATTGATATACGTATGTGTGATGTAATATGTGAGTGATGATTGTGCGTGTATGAAGGTGGTGGGTTTATGATATCATGGATGAGATATTGAGATTTCTTTGTGGAGAACTGATGGGTGTGATGATGGCTTAATGATTCAACTCGTGGTGATTTGTTAATGGGACTGTAGTTAACAGCTTCAGTGGCGTGCACAGTCATTCAGACGGGCAAGGGCTTATCTCCAAAAAAAAGGCATCTTATCAAAAATTTACAAATTCTGGAAGACTACAATCCTGCTCATGCAAGCTCGCTTTGTACGTGTATAAATAATCATGTGCGATGTGCCTGTAGGGCAATATTATTATGTGATATCTTTCGCACTTAAACACGTGAGTGATTTCTCAAAGTAACATGGCTATAATTTTGTATTTACTTGTATTGAAAACACAATAATGACAAATCAGCTGGAGCCTTATCATGACGCTCATCTTTTGGAATGGCTGTAGAGTCGTAGACGAATAATACCTTTGTTCCTGTATGGATGTCCATTGCTGATTGTCCTGCACACAAGGAATACACTAACTCAGCACTACAAATCATGGGGCTTAGCCTAGTTTTTAGCAACTAAAGCTATGAAATACCAAGAACAAGTAATCCAAGCGTTATTAAAACATACCCACGTCCGTATACAGTAGATCTTTGGTAGAACAGACTAAAAAGGGTGAACCTTCGTCCAATAACGCCGACTGTCCAATATAACCGGCGTACGCGTAACAAAATATTTGCAATAGTATGAGCCACCTCCAGCCAAGTTCCTCCCTCTTCTGTGACGTTATCTATTACAACTTTAGTGACATTACAGAACTTGTGTATGTTTATTATTTATTTTATTTATTTATTTAGTCTATTTTATTATCGTTATTATTATTATTATTATTTTATTTTTATTTTTTGTGTGTGTGTGTGTTTTTAAACCCGAGGGGCTCGGGTTTTAAGAAGACTGCCCTGCCCGTCTGTCTTCGCTCCGCCCGGGGATCGAACCCGGGACTTCTCAGTTGTGAGCCGAGCGTGCTAACCACTACACTACGGAGTATACTATAGGAGTAGCAGTGTGTCTGTCTGTCTGTCTGTCTGTCTGTGTGTCTGTCTGTTTTGGGTAGCTGAAACTGTAAATTCAATTTTGATGAGAGTAGGCTAAAAAATCGCAAATAAATCGTAGGTGGTAAGCAGCTTGGTCCCATGTCGATTGAATCATTTTGAAGGGGGGTTTGGGCCTAAACAAACTTTTAGGAGTATTACATTACATGAAAAGCTCTGCGGTAACGTCTTGCCGCATTCCACAAACTCAGTAGACTCATGCACTTAACCTTTGTGTGCGTGTGTATTCATCCATCTAGTTGTATTCATCTAGTTGTATTTTACAGGGCCAGAGCGACGCTCGTATGGCCCCGTCTCCATATCAACATTTTTATCATTCATCCTTAGTGGTTAGTGTTGGCCGAAGCCATCACCCCGGGAGGCGGGTCACAAACCCCCGGCTAACACCCGGTACCCATTCACTGCTGGGTGGACAGGAAGGAGCTCGGGTTTTAAGAAGACCGCCCGTCTGTCTTCGCTCCGCCCGGGGATCGAACCCGGGACTTCTCGGTTGTGAGCCGAGCGTGCTAACCCTTACACTTCGGAGTACGGTGTGAGTGTGTGTATGTGTGTGTTTGTATGTGTGTGTGTGTGTGTGTGTGTGTGTGTGTGTGCATGCATGCATGTGTGTGTGAGTGGGTGCATGCGTGTATGCGTGCGTGCGTGTGTGTGTGTGTGTGTGTGTGTGTGTGTGTGTGTGTGTGTGTGTGTGTGTGTGTGTGTGTGTGTGTGTGTGTGTGTGTGTGTGTGTGTGTGTGTGTGTGTGTGTGTGTGTGTGTGTGTGTGTGTGTGTGTGTGTGTGTGTGCGTGCGTGCGTGTATGTGTGTGCTTGGGGTCGATATTCTAATATACTCCACACACGGATAACTCTACGTCACCCTGTAAAGGGTTGGCTGTGCTGATGCCGCCGAAATGTTGGCGCCCCGTGGAAGCACACGGAACGTGGTCTACCCTGAGGCACTTTGACCAGTGACCAACGACAGCAACAACACGATTAGAGTTTGCACTCATATTGTTGTCTAATATAATTTCATACTACTACTACAAACATAAATACATAGGTCCAAAGGGACCACAAGCACTTGTCTAATCTAATATACTATAGGAGTAGCCGTGTGTCTGTCTGTCTGTCTGTCTGTCTGTCTGTCTGTCTGTCTGTTTTGGATAGCCGAAACTGTAAATTCAATTTTGATG
>JACEEZ010025277.1:112500-115000 GCA_016584305.1 Chionoecetes opilio | reverse complement strand
CAAGCATTGAGTTCAGGGAGGCGTTGGGA
Organism: Chionoecetes opilio; assembly: GCA_016584305.1. Lineage (NCBI taxonomy): Eukaryota > Metazoa > Arthropoda > Malacostraca > Decapoda > Majidae > Chionoecetes > Chionoecetes opilio. Next base: position 114,971 of record JACEEZ010025277.1, on the reverse strand, counting down.
GGCTGATACCAACATTCGTAACAGGACGGACTGGCGTGAAGATCTAATGGGAGGACACCAGCATCCACAATAGATTGGGATGGGAGAGGAACTGAAACGCCCCGGTTGCCAGACGGACACCAGCAGGAGGTGGTACCTAATCCAGCATCCGCAGTCGAGTGGGTGTGAAGAGGAGTACACTTCACATCCATATTCAAAGCTTCGAAAGGAAAGTGAGCGGTTGAGATAGAGGAGTGTAGCGCGATCAGCCCCCAGATGGAATTTTGTGCGAGAGGACTTCAGTAGATCCCTGGTTTCCGGAGACAAGTCAGTCTTGAGAGACGAAGGTGACGGCACCCAAGTCAGTCGATTTATCAAAAAAGACGTCCAAAAACGGGTCTCTTCCCTACATTGGTATCTCTTCCCGTAAAGACGTAGGTCTGGGTCGGAGAACCCACGGGTTCTGCAAATGAACTGCTACAGTCTCGTTGGAGAAAACCGGAAACCACGATTCGTCGTTCCATTCACAAACTTTAATCAATAGCAAGTTGAAGTCTTCTCTTGCAACCGACATACTGGGAAGCAGCAAAAGAGATGATAAATATCCACGTTATAATGTACTAACAATCTCCCGCCGGCAGTACATCAACAATACCATTGATGGCCACAGCGAAACAGAGCTACACTCAAAACGTACCTGGGGGATGCCACTGGGAAGGGGTGTTCAGAGACCAGTACGTTGCCAATCGAAACTCTAAGAAACCCGGTGGTTAGTGGAAAACTCTGGAGCGAACACAGGCAAACGACCTCTTAGCCCGAAACTCAATACAGAGATTGCGCAATATACCGTGTCTCCAAGCCGTGTCGTAATCCTTTTCTAAGGCGAAAAAAGATGGTCACATGGTGTTGTCGTGAGGCGAATGCCCCGCATATGGATGACTCTAGGAAATAATAAGCGCCTTCCGTAGTAAGAGTGATGCTTACGGAATCCACACTGAGACGGGAGAAAAAGTTTTCCCGTTCCAACAAAACCATACCAGGTCGACTATTTACCATTTTTCGAATAACTTTACACCACACATGAAGTTAAGGGATATGGCCGAAATTCGTCGGTAGTGAGGGGTCCTTCCCAGGCTAGGGATCGGGAGCACCACCGCCACACCCCAAGTACTTGGGGCAGGTTCCTCCAATCCAGATCCTATTATAGATGCTCAACAAGAAATCTAGTAGCCTTATCTCTTAATGACAGAGCAATTCGCATATGGTACATCATCTTGGCCTGGGGGAAGTGTCAGCGCAAACCTTAGGGTCTTGATCTAGCTCAGAGGTGGTAAAAGAACATTGTAAGATTCCCCGCCTCGATGAAAAATTATTGCCTCTTGTTCTTGTCGCAGTCTGTCCCTAGCACTTGGAGACGCAAGGTCTGTCCTGCGCCACTGACACAAAATGGGAAACAAATTCCTCTGCTACAGTGAAGGGATCTGCCACAGGGTTCATTTATCGATAAGAACTGGAGGGGAGGATGGGATAAACTTCCCCTTCATTTCACTCACTCTTTGCCAAACCATTGGACAACGGGGTAGATGCACAGATCGACTTATATAAGCCCTCCAAGAGGAAGTGACGAGATTCTTTCATAACCCGTGGTTCTAGCTCTTACAACCGTGAAAAGATATTTAGGTCTACTGAAGGTGGCCGACGAAATTGTATGCTGTTCAGCACACGGCGGGGAGTGATCCTCGATGCCGAGGTCCTGAGTCACCACGGAAACAGGTCGGCGGAGAGAAAGATCCCGATGTGCGGGGGATGCTGTCAGCGAGGCTGCAAAAATGGATTCGAGGAACAAAGTAATCTAACGGCCCCTAATTATTGTGGAAAAAGTCATTCTATTATGCTGTTCAAAAAACAAGCCTTTTGAAAGCCCTTCCCAGTCTGCCGATGAGAGGGCACCAGTTTGCGGAGACATCGGGAAGGGGGCGTAGGACACTGCTTTAAGTAGTATGGGATTAATGGTACTTCCCCGAAGAGAATCGGGCCACCTCCCATGAAGAAGTCGAGGGCGACCGTGGACGCAGAGTGATAGGTCAAGAGCAGGTCCAATGTCCCGTCTGCGGAACTGGAAATGTGTTGGTTCTCCGTGTTAATATATTTACTTGGTTGCAATCTAGAAGAGTTACGAGAGAATCACCGCGACGATTTCTGGTGGAATCTCCCCACAGAAAAATGCCGCCCATTCATGGTCTCCAAGGAGAAAAAATGGCGGGGGAAGCTGGCGGATGAAGATCCTCAAGATCTGGAGAGGTATGTCGTCATGGAGGTTTAGATATTCATTGAGGCAGACAGTGTAGACTTGTGCAGATGGATACGACCTGACAGCCTGCAAGGGTGATTGCAGCGGGATGGACAGGTTAGGGGACATCCCGACGATGGTAAAGGCCACAACCACCACTTAAAAGCAACCACTGCTGGAGGTGGTGTGTGGACACGGTATA
>JACEEZ010025277.1:70000-107500 GCA_016584305.1 Chionoecetes opilio | reverse complement strand
GATAGTCAGGAACATGAGCAGATTTTTTAGGACTGGTAACAGACACCTTCATCCTCTGAAGACTTGAGTTAACTCGCTGAAAGTTTTAATGGTGCGAAAAGTTCCGCCTTTTTCTGGTTGAGGAACACAAGGACTATTCCATGCGTGAGCATGAATGTTGAATAAATTCCATGCTACAAGCTATTCCTCTACGATGTGTATCTACTACAGGTCCGTTGAGTGTGAGGTAGTCTGTAAGCAGGAATGTATACCGGTTTGGTCCCTGGACTGAGTTTAATTGATGCTCTACGTTGTCAGTACAAAAAAGGCTTCACCGTGCCCGGGGGGAGGGCAATGACATCCGGTACTGACCCAAGAGCTCCATGAGTGAGTGCTTTAACTCCGGGTAGTCCAGACGTTGGGACAAGGAAATTAGGCTTGGATCCAGACCCTGCTCGATGTCAACGGTGGACTTCTGTACGTAGCGACACAAGCAATAGACAAATCTCCTATAGTTCAGGTACACCTTCGGTCCTACAACCAACCCTTTCCAAGAAAAACTCCCATGTTTAACTCGCACTGGTCCATCCGTGGTGTTTGCAATCAATGCTGATGTGACAGCTCTGCGTTAACAGTGCTAAGTGTCGTCTCTACGGCTAATCGTTTTACAAACCCGTAGCCAGTAAGATATACGTCACTGTCTATTTAGAGGTGTTCGAGCTGTGGTACTGGGCAGAAGTGCCTACACTTTTTCGCTCCGTCACTAACCGGCTTTTGGTCATACTCCAACTCTCAAAGCCCAAGTTACACTATACGTTCAAGAATGTGACCAGTGAAGACAATTAAGCTTATATTGGAGATCCAACAAAAAGGCTTAACAAAGAGCAATGAAAATATATTGCCAAGACCTAACAGTCGAAGGAGACAGTTAGAGGTCTAGAAACTGTAGCTGAAACGGCACTGGAGTCACACAGCAAGGACACGTTGACACCTTTAGGGTGCAAAAAAGTAGTTGAAAGAAGAGATATCTGTGAAATGAAGAAGAAATAGCTGCGAAGTACATACATGAAGACAACTTGAACTGCTGAAGTAGAGGATGGATTATCAAGATGATAACCGAGGCTTAACAATCTCGCTTCACAGGTATTGAAGAAAGTCCGCAACGAGCGACAAGGGAAGTAAAGGCCGGTTCCCACTAGTCCGCTTCTATGGCCGCCGTTGCCGTTCACCGCCCAACAATGGACGTCACAAAAAAAGTCGACCGCACCGAGCGGCATTGAGTTGGCTGCCGTACAAAGTTAAAGTCAAGTCATCTCTCCCGCTCAGCGGTGTCCGCTCGAGCGGAGGTGCAAATTGTGCCCGGTTACCACTACAGCTACTAAAGCGGTGATGATGGTGACGTCTTTGTTGGGCGGTGTACGACAACGGCGGCCGTAGAAGCGGACTAGTGGGAACCGGCTTTTACACAACACAAGGTTCAGTGCCTGCTTCGGGACAGACTCAGCATGGTGACTGTGCAGCTAGAGAGAGCGCACAGATTCGGACCTCGTTTCAACCCTGAAGTGTCTCGTCCCCGTGCGGTAGTTGCACGATTTAATATCTTTGCTGATCGTCAACTAGCCCTGCGCAGTTCATCAAAATTGAAAAACACCAACATATTCATCAATGAAGACCTTTGTGAAGCTTCCATACAAGTGAGGAAGGCTCTGATACCAGCCCTTAAACAAATAAACGCTTCAGGTAAAACAGTCATACGTACTGCAGTCATAGGATGATAAGATAAGATACTTTGATCCTATCTAGACACTTTGCAAGTACCAACTACAAGGTTATTGACTATACAAAGCGCCACCACGCCAGGACGAACTTGCTGGGCTCGAACCGCTGACCAAATGCAGGGACTCTACACGCGTGTCAACGACTCTACCAACCGCGCCACCCCGGCGGGTACACAGTCATAGGAAGCTCGTCATTCGGGACAGGAGGCAACATCAAGCCGCCCAAGTTGAGGCAGCCCGTCAGTCTTCACTGAGCTCTACGGCTGGTGCTGGTGCTGCTTTGGGTGCTGCTGCTGCTGCTTTGGGTGCTGCTGCTGCTGCTTCAAGTGTTGGAGTTGCTTCAGCTGTCGGCGCTGCTTCAGGTGCTGGAGCTGCTACGAGGGTTGGAGCTGCTTCGGCTGCCGGCGCTGGTGCTTCTTCAGTTGGTGGTGCTGTGGCAGGTGATGGAGCTGCTTCTGGTGCTGTTGCGATGGTTGCAGTACCTCCATCGGTTGCGACTCCCACCACTCATGAAAACGAGCAATACACTTCCTACAAAACTCGAAGTGCCAGAGTTAAGAAAGCTAAGCAGTAATAAGTAGTAAGTTATTGTTTTGTTTATATATATTTTTAGCATTAATTTTTATTTAAAATGGCTTTATTTTTTTCGCATTTAAATGATGCACAGCTTCTTGAATTACTAGCCAATGATAATGACAATAACACATTAACATATGATGAGTTCAGTAAACGCGTACTTAGATTCAACAGTAATGATACAGATACACAAAATTTAGAAGGTCTCGACCCTGAGTAACATATCATGAATTAAATATGTTTCCATACGCAACACCGAATACTATATGCAGAGTGAATTTGAAGATTTACTGAAAAATAACATTTTACCAATTATTCTTATGAGTAATACTGCTAGTATACCCAATAATTTAGAACATTTTCTCTTACATTCTGGTATAGCTGCAGCTCAATACCCAATAGATGTTATGTCATTTTGTGAAACTCGACTTTCTAACGATATTAAGCACTTGTTCAGAGTGAAAGGATTTAAGTTATTTAAGAATAATAGGAATCATTATGGAGGTGTAGTATGTCTTTATATAAAAAAATATATTTCTTATCATATTCTGAATGATATGTGCTTGATGAGTTAACCAAAGACTACTCTATACTGGACTTGCTACTCATTTTGGGCTATTTCCAGTGGAGGCCAGTTTTGCGATTCCTGCCATTTTCGAACATCACTCCCTTTTCCCTTCCTATGGTTTATCAGTATATATGATATACCGTTATCTTCGTAAATGTTTGTTCTATAATATTATCAAATAAAAAACAGTAAAATGCAATAAAGAAATGCCATTATGAGAGAGTTAAGAAATATGCATGAACTTATGCATTCTACATACAAAATATGGATTCACTTGAACTCATCGTCATTTAATATTTGCGAAAAAAAACATTTTAGATGCTAGCGATAGAAAGAAGCAGATTTGCATTAGCTTTCCATTGCTATATTTCGTTTTCTGATAAATTAATCATAACTATTCATAAATTAGCGTTAACTAAAAAATAACATCATCTATCGGGATAATTACCCGATGGATGATGTTATTTATTTAGTTAACGCTAATTTATGCGGGATATTCCTTTATCAGAAAATGAAATATAGCAATGGAAAGTTAATTAAATTCCGCTTCTATTGATATGTTGCATGTAAAAAGTCTTCACGCAAAATATAAAATTGCGATGAGTTTAAGTGAATATAAGTTCATGCATATTTCTTCAGTCTCATAATGGAATTTCTTTAGTGTATTTTACAGCTTTTTTTTTGATAAATTTTAGAACAAACATTCACGAAGATAACAGTGTATCATTTATACTGATATGCCATAGTCTATTGTATTCATGGAACACTTTTTTACTTGCCGATACGATTGATGATGTTATTTTTTTAGTTAACGCTAATTTAGGCATGGTGGTAATTCATTTATCAGAAAACGAAATATATCAATGGAAAGCTAATGAAAATCCGCTTCTTTCTATCGCTAGCATCTAAAATGTTTTCGCGCAAAATATTAAATGGCGAAGAGTTTAAGTATATGTTGAGGTCATGCATATTTCTTCACTCTCGCATAATGGCATTTCTTTAGTGTATTTTACTGTTTTTTATTTGATAATATTATAAAACAAACAGTTACGAAGATAACGGTATATCATATATGCTGATAAACCTTAGGAAGGGAAATAGGGGTGATGTTCTAAAATGGCAGGAATCGCAAAACTGGCCTCCACTGGTCATGGGCGGGTTGGCGCGGGGCACGAGTAGCAAGTCCAGTATAGGGTAGTCTTTGAGTTAACTATTGAAACTCTGTTTTTTGAGACTAATTTCCCCCCAAAAAGTATTCTTATTGGTACAATTTATCGTAGTCCTAATGCTAACATTTACTAATTTTTATACACTTTTGAAACTCTTCTTAAAAGTATATCAATGATGGGGAAATCTTGCATATTGACGGGTGATTTCAATATTAATTTTCTCATTTCTGACAGGAAAACTTAAGACTTACATTGATCTCCTTATCAGTTATGGTTATTATCCCTGTACTAATAAACCAACTAGAGTTTTCAAACAGAGTGCAACAATCATTGACCATATTTGGTCTAACAACATAGACGTTGTTTCAAGAGGAGGCATCCTTCTAACTGATGTAAGTGACCATTTTGCTTCATTCATTATTTTCAAATGCACTTATTGTACAAAGGAAATTGTTCTCATACAGAAATTACGGTAATGTTAATCAGAACAATCTTTGCCAGTCTATGCAGGAAGCTACTCAGAAAGTTTTGATTACTAATAACGTTAATGTCTCGTAAAATGCCATTTCTGATGCCATAACTTCTGTTATTGATAATATATTTCCTTTAAAAACTGTGAAGAAAAAAATTTAGAAGTTAAACAAACCCTGGATTACCGCTGAATTGATTAAATTGATCAAAGAAAGACAACTTATATAATAAACATTTGAAAAAAAACATTGCATATGGCAGACAATACAAAGATATCAGAAATACAATAAATAGCTTTTTAACAGAATGTAAAAAAAAATATTACAAAACTAAATTGAAGGCTAACTCTGGCAATCAATGAAATCAATGAAATAATTAATAAGACGGGTAATGATGCTACCACTATTGAATTCTTGAATATTGATGATAATCAAACCAATGACCCCTCCATGATATGTAACTACATAAACACTCACTTTTCAACCATTGGAAGTAAACTGGTTTGTGCTTTACCATCATGTGATTTGTCTCCGATGCATTATTTGTCAAATAATTTCCCAGATTTTTTGCCTGCAGATAAAACAGTAGATGAACTCACCACAATTATCAAAACCTTAAAAGATTCTGCTCCAGGCTTGGATGGCATTCATATAAAAGTCATACAACTAACTGCATCTGTCTTAGTTCCCATTATCTCTAATTTAATTAACATTTCCTTCCAAAGAGGTGTTTTACCAGACAGATTAAAGAATCCTAAAATTATTCCTATTTTAAAAGGGGGTAAACAAAGTGATGTGACAAAATATCGACCTATCTCTATTCTTAATTATATAAGTAAAATTTATAAATGCGCCATGTCTGATAGACGGGTTTTTTTTCTTCAGATTAATGGAATTTTAAGCAATAGTCAATTTGGTTTTAGGAAAAATTTGTCTCCACAAGTAGCCATTACACAACTTATAGATAAAATACTACAAGATCAGGGCAATGGCAAGTTACCATCAGTGTTTTTAAAAACCTAAAGAAAGCATTTGACACATTAAATCATAACATACTATTAGGAAAACTTTAACGCTGTGGAACAAGAAATGCATGTTATAATTTTTTTTTTTTTTTTTTTTTTACATCACAGGGATCTGGCCAAGGGCACAACAAAAATGGGTAACACAAAGCCCGCTTAGTTGCCAGTCCCTATAAAGAAGACAGTAAGATAATAAAATAAAAACAAAGGGGTAGGCCAATTTAGTTCGGGAGGTGTCTTGTTACTCTTTCTTTTGAAAAGATTGAAGTCATAGGAAAGTGGAAAAATAGAAACAGGAAGAGAGTTCCAGAGTTTACCAGTGAAAGGGATGAAAGAGTAAAGATACTGATTAACTCTTGCATTAGGAAGATGGACAGAATAGGGATGGGAATGAGTAGAAAGTCTTGTGCAGCGAGGCCGCGGGAGTGGGGGAGGCATGCAGTTAGCAAGTTCAGAAGAGCAGTGAGCATGAAAATAACGGTAGAAGAGAGCAAGAGAAGCAACATTGCGGCGGTGATTTAAAGATTGAAGACAGTCAGTCAGAGGAGAGGAGTTGATGAGACGAAAAGCTTTGACTCAACCCTGTTTAGAGAGCTGTATGAGTGGATCCTCCCCAAACATGTGAGACATACTCCATACATGGGCGGATAAGACCCCTGTAGAGAGCAAGCAATTGGGAGGGAGAAAAAAAAGGACGCAGACGCCACAGCACACCTAACTTCTTAGAAGCTGTTTTAGCAAGAGATGAGATGTGAGATTTCCAGTTCAGATTTTTAGTAAAGGATAGTCCTAGAATGTTCATTATAGAAGAAGGAGACAGTTGAGTGTCATTGAAGAAGAGGGGATAGTCATCTAGTAGGTTTTGTCGAGTAGATAGATGAAGAAATTGGGTTTTTGAGGCATTGAACAAAACAAGGTTTGCTTTGCCCCAATCAGAAATAATAGAAAGATCAGAAGTTAGGCGCTCGGTGGCATCTCTCCGTGAATCACTTAGTTCCTGTTGAGTTGGACGTCTAATAAACGATGTTGAAAAATGCAGGGTAGAATCATCAGCGTAGGAATGGATAGGGCTTTGAGTTAGACTTAGAAGATCATTAATGAATAATAGAAAGAGAGTGGGTGATAGGACAGAACCCTGGGGAACACCACTATTGATAGATTTAGGAGAAGAACAATGTCCGTCTACAGTAGCTGCAATAGAACGGTTTGAAAGGAAACTTTAAAATGAAGGTACAGAGAGAAAGGATAGAAACCGAATGAGGGTAGTTTGGAATTAAAGATTTGTGCCAGACTCTATCAAAAGTTTTTGATATGTCAAGGGCAACAGCAAAAGTTTCACCGAAACCCCTAAAGGAGGATGACCAGGATTCAGTTAGGAAAGCTAGAAGATCGCCAGTAGATCGCCCTTTACGGAAACCGTACTGACGATCAAATAGAAGATTGTGAGCAGATAGATGCTTAAGAATCTTCTTATTAAGTATAGATTCAAAAACTTTAGAAAGGCAGGAAGTCAAAGCTATAGGACGGTAGTTTGAAGGATTAGAACGGTCACCCTTCTTAGGAACAGGTTGGATGCGAGCAAACTTCCAGAAAGAAGGAAAGGTGGAAGTAGATAGACATAGACGGAAAGTTTGACCAGGCAAGGTGCAAGCACAGAAGCACAGTTTTTGAGAACAATAGGAGGGACTCCGTCAGGACCGTAAGCCTTCCGAGGATCTAGGCCAAAAAGGGCAAAGAAAACATAATTCCGAAGGATCTTAATGACAGGCATAATAAAGTCAGAGGGTGGAGGAGAAGGAGGAACAAGCCCTTCATCAGCAGAGTGGAATTTTAGCAAATGTTTGAGCGAAGACTTCAGCTTTAAAAGTAGATGAGACAGCTGTGGAGCCATCTGGGTGAAGCATAGGAGGGAAAGATGAAGAAGAAAAATTGTTAGAGATGTTATTAGCTAGATGCCAGAAGTCACGAGAGGAATTTGATTCAGAAAGATTTTGACATTTTCTATGAATGAAAGAGTTTTTGGTAAGCTGAAGTAAAGATTTGGCATGATTACGGGCAAAAATATAAAGGGCATGAGTTTCAGGAGATGGATGCTTACGGTACCGTTTGTGAGCCACCTCTCTATCTCGGACAGCATGAGAACAAGCAGAGTTAAACCAAGGTTGACGGGCTTTAGGATTAGAGAAAGTATGTGGAATGTACGCCTCCATGCCAGAGACTATGACCTCAGTTATGCGCTCTGCACAAAGAGATGGGTCTTTGACATGGAAGCAGTAATCATTCCATGGAAAATCAGAGTAGTACTGCCTTAGGTCTTCCCACTTAGCTGAGTTGAAGTGCCAGAAGCACCTCCGCTTAGGTGGGTCCCGAGACGGTACCGGAGCGATAGGACAGGTTACAGAAATAAGATTGTGATCGGAGGAACCCAACGGAGAGAATAGTTTCACAGAGTAAGCAGAAGGGTTAGTAGTTAGGAAAAGATCAAGAATGTTGGGCGTGTCTCCAAGGCGGTCAGGAATACGGGTAGAATAATTGATTTCAAAGCTATTTGTGTGACAGAAACCAATGTACCATATCAAATGTTTCAGTTTCTAAATTTTCTAAGGTTATCAGAGGAGTCCCTCGAGGCTCCACTCTGGGTCCTCTTTCATTTCTTTTGTATATTAATGACATTGTTAAATCTTCCAAAATCTTGAAACTCACTCTTTTTGCTGATGATACCAACATTACCCATTTTGATGCTGATATTATATTTATCTTACTAGAACCTTAAACTCAGAACTAAAACTTGTTTCTACATGGTTAAATAAACGGCTAATAAACTATCTATAAACACAAATAAAACACAATACTTAGTAATTTCTGGGAATAAGATAGTAAACAATAATTTCAATATTGAATTGTGTAACAATACTATTCTCAGAACCTATTCTATTAAATACCTTGGCATTTACATTGACCAAAAGCTTTCGTGGACAGACCATTTCGGTTACATTATAAGTAAACTTGCTAAATCTTCTGGTATATTACTCAAAATCAAACATTTGTTTCCTACAGAGATCTTCACTTCATTGTACTACACATTGATTGATTTATCCATATCTATAGTATTGTAATGTTGTCTGGGGGATAGCTAACAGAACAACTCTAAACTCCTTAGTTATCATGCAAAAAAGAATCATCAGGATAATTGCTGGTGTAGGCTTCAATGATCACACTGCTCCAATATTCAAATCCTTGAAAATTCTTAAAATTTGTGACATTTATCTACTGGAAAGTGTTCAATTTATGTACAATCAATTAGACTAATAAATAATGATTTGAATTTACTCTGGCATCAAGCATACATGACATGAATACTAGGAACATATTATACATCAGAACCAGACGTCCGAAACTTGAGGCACAAAATAGATTTGTTACTTATTTTTTATCTAAAGATGGAGTGAACTCTCCGACCCCTTAAAATAAATCAGTAATAAAACTGGATTTATAATTAAAATGAAATAGTAAATTAGTACTAGATAGCTACTAGCTATAATTTCAACGGAGGTTTATGTTTAGTCGCATAATCATATTGTATATATTTTTTGTTTATGAGTGTGTTCGCATATGTGTATGTGTATATTGTGCATGATTGTGTGTTTGTATCTGTGTATGTATATGTAAATGTGCAAATTGTGCATGTATGTATCTACTTGCAATAGAGTGTATGTATTGTGCATGTGTGTTTATGTATGTATGCATGTGTGTATGCATAGGTGTAATATATGTATGTATGTATATATATTTGTGTACGTGTCTATGCATGTGTATATTTTAGAGTATACTTTTAGGTATATATGACTTCGTATGTGCATATAATGTTTGTGTATATATTTGCATTTTTGTTAATCCATTTGTATTATGTGTATGTCGTAAGTTTTCTAATTTATCCTACTTTACTTCTCTAATACATATAAATTTGTATATATATATGTATATACTTGAATGTCAGTCTGTATCACGGAGCTCACTAATCATATATAACATTTTCTAGGGGCCTGTCAAAAATGCTCCCATTTAACGTGCCCAGCCAAAAGAGAAAAAAAAATGTCAATTATATCTGTTACGTTTAGCTATAGCTGAATATATAAATTGAATTAAATTAAATTTAATTGCATCTATAGGTGCATCTGGAACCGCCACTGGAACACGCATCGCCATACGATCGTCAATTTCATGATCACCGACAATCATGGCTTTCACGAGTTTCCAGCCCGCAGTTCGATTTACGCGAGCGTTAGAGACATGCATTGAGGGAACTACACCGAAAGTCGATGTCCCTTGCTTATCACCTCTCTTCCCTGTCAGTGATTTGACATATAGGGGAGCCAGAGACATTGGAGAATCCATCGCCTTAAACTGTTTCCCCTTAAAAGTTATTACATTGCTGTCGGGATCTATCCCAATTCGATTAGACTTCATCGTAGCTAGCTAGCCCCAACAGCCCTCTAGCTAGCCCCAACAACCCCTCTACAAACAGCTAGCCCCAACAGCCCCTCTACAAACAGCTAGCCCCAACAGCCCCTCTACAAACAGCTAGCCCCAACAGCCCCTCTACAAACAGCTAGCCCCAACAGCCCCTCTACAAACAGCTAGCCCCAACAGCCCCTCTACAAACAGCTAGCTCCAACAGCCCCTCTACAAACAGCTAGCCCCAACAGCCCCTCTAGAAACAGCTAGCCCCAACAGCCCCTCTACAAACAGCTAGCCCCAACAGCCCCTCTACAAACAACTCCTCTGTTGAATTAACCTTTGAATCCTAGATGATGCGTCGAGGCTCGCATATCTTTCCCCGACGACTTACCTCTCCCAGTAGCCCACCTAAGCGCATTTTTTACGCGAAGCCCTTTATATATGGAACCATCGGTCGGCATTGTGATTTCACGTACCGCGAATCGCGCAGTAATAGGAAACCCTGTCTATCGTAGGCCTTTGCTGCTGGCCTTTCACCCGGAAGGAAAAGGCAGGTTTAGGCCTGGTAGAGGGACTCCCCTTGAACTCGTGGGTAGTATTTACGGCCTGTTCACCACCCACTGGCGAGGCCTTCCGCAAATATGTGCGCTTGCGGAGACATTTCTTTTCAATCCCCTATATGTCAAATGTCCTACTTTTTTGCAGTAGAAGCAAATCATTGCCCTTTTCGCAGCTGTCACTGCATAAAAAGGCTAGTAGGTGTTAATCTCCGGTGTCGGATCAGGAGTATTTACTCCAGCTACTGCGGCTGTGAAAGCCGTAGATTGTTGTGTCTATAAGCTTGCCGCCTAAGGTTGTTATGAATCTACTAACTCGTCCTTAGGATCAACCAATCAATCATTGTTGGGGGCATACGCCGGGGGGCGCGTCGCCTCGCCAACCCTACGACGCCACTCCCGAGGGTCCCCACGCGTGAGTCCCCATGCAGGCTCCTTTCCCATACCAAGCAGCTCTCGACAAGAAACATCAACTTGCCCCAGCCACGAGCCTTGTGGGCGCCCCCTTGGACTCCTCCACGCTGGATTGTTTCTTACAGATACAACCTGATGGGAAGGATCGGTTTCAGGGTAGCGTGCCACATGCCCATATAGCCGAAGTTGGCGCTGACGGACTATGCAGGTAATAGGCCTCGATTCAGTCTCACGGTGCAATCGCTAATTTGACACGTAATCATCCCAGCGATACCCCATGATTCTGTGAAGACACTTATTACCAAAGGCATCAATTCGTCTCTTCAAGTCACTATTTAGTGTACATGTCTCACAACCATATAGTAGGACAGGGATCACAAGCGACTTGAAGGTCCGGATCTTTGTCCTCCTGCATAGGTACCGACAACGCCAAATACTCCCGCTGAGCGAGTCCATAACACCGTGGGCTATGCCAATCCGCCGTAAGACTTCTTGACGTGACCCGCCGTCATTATGGACTGCGCTACCAAGGTATGTAAAATTTCCAAGATCTCAATGTTCTCGCCGCACGCATAAACAGACTGTACTTTTTCATCTAGTAAGTCACCAAACACCTGGACCTTGGTCTTAAGCCAGGAGACCTCAAGTCCCAAAGGCTTTGCCTCCTCGTGCAGCGCCTCGAGAGCCATCACCAGGACCTCCAGCGACTCGGCAAAGATTACTGCATCATCGGCAAAAACAAGATCAGTGATCTTGGTGTTACCGACGGATGCTCCACAATCACTTTGATCTACAACCTTGTCCAATACCCAGTCCATACAAGTGTTGAAAAGTGATGGGGCAAGGACGCACCCGTGCCTCACTCCTGCATTAACAGGAAAGAAGCTAGATACACCTGCCCCACTCTTCACAGCACTCTCAGTGCCAGAGTACAGACCGGTTATCAAACCAATAGTCCTTGCAGGAATCCCGCGAAGTCGCAGAAGATCCCAGAGTGACTCACGATGCACTGAGTCAAACGCCTTCTTGAGATCAACATAGGCTGCAAGCATGCCCTGTCGAAACTCACGTCGGCGTTCCACCAGGACACGAAGCGCTAGGATACGGTCCGTTGTTGACTTACCAGGCGTGAACCCAGACTGCTGAGGTCTCTGATGCTTCAGCAGATGACTGCGGAGCCGTGTCAGCAATAGATGGGCAAGCACCTTGCCTGGCACGCTGAGCAGTGTAATACCGCGGTAATTGTTGCAGTCCTGACGGTCCCCTTTCCCTTTCCAGATAGGGACGACCAGCCCCCTTTTCCAGTCAAGAGGAATGGTACCTGATTGCCACACGGCAGTCAGGACAGCATGCAACCCACGGATCATGGCCTCACCCCCAGCTTTGAGGAGCTCCGCACTGATATTACAAACACCAGCTGCCTTTCCACCCCTCAACTTTGCTACAGCCTCTCTGACTTCGTCAAGAGAGGGTGCAGTTTCATCAATGGGAGGATCGGTATCCACTGCCTGTAATCCAGTGGTGTGAAGCTGCTCAGTTGGAGGGTCCACCGTGAACAACTGTCCAAAGTACTCAGCCCAATGAGCCATCTGCCCATCCATGTCCGACACGAGGCCCCCATCTGCTGCTCGAATAGCACTTGCCCGAGATGGAGACTTGGAATAGAGCTTCTTCAGGGCTCGGTAGGCGGGTCGGTGGTCATTAGCGTTCAAATGACCCTCGACATCCTCAGCGAGACTCCTGACATACCTCTCCTTGTCTCTCCCCAGGAGGGTTCTAGTCCGGCGTGACAGAGCCCTGTGCTGGTTCTGGTTCCCAGCCAGCCTGGCAGCGCGACTCTCGATTTTCTCCAGCGTCTCCGTCGAGACAAAACCACGCCTTGACCTCGGGCGCTCCCCAATACACTCCTTGGCAGCCTGTAGAGTTTCACGTTTGAAGGTATCCCACAGTTCTACAGGGTCCTCTAGGGCACCGAGGACATCAAACCGATTTGAGACTGCCACCGCATACTCATGAGCACATGTCAAGTCCTTCAGTTTCTCAAGATGAAACACAGTATGGTTACCTCATGAGATTCTTCTGGACTTGACAAGAAGCTTAAGTGTAGCAACAACAAGTCTGTGATCTGTTCCAAAGAGCTCAGCACTCCGGCATGAAGGCATACTTTGCAGTACTTCCCAATGTAAGAGACTCCCCTTTACCATGGCAGAAAAGGTGTTTAAGGATAACCTGTTATCACTGATAAGATTCTCTCCCTATCAATGCCAAAGAAAAGAAAATTTATTTCTCACGTGTGTGTAATAAAATGATTAAATGTGATTGTAGAGGCAGCTAATATGCTTGTGTAATGGTCTTTTTGACCATCTTCACCTTAGTTACCATTATGTAGTGCCCACCTTGGGAGTGTACTCTACAGTCCTGGTTACTCCGCTGCCACCACCCACATTAAGTGGGAAAAAAATATATGATTGAACAAAAATAAAAGATTTAAGAAAATATGTATGTTGGAAACTGAATGATAACTCGTTAATATATTTCTAATTATAATATATTCAACTCTTTACTGTCTCACTTCCCAACTGGTGTACATTCATAAGTTATCTTAATATTAAGTCTTCCTTCCCTCCTAGCGATACGCACGCGAAATGCTCAAGTCGTTATCCTAATATAATTTACTATCTTTGGTAACTTCAGTCGCACTGTTACCCCTTAACGATACGCACATGTAATGCTCAAGTCGTTATCCTAATATAATGTATACGTAGTCTATCCCATTTCCAACTGTTTCCCTCTCACTTATTTTTCAATTTCCTTCTTTTCTCCTTGTCCTCACACGGCTGGCTGTGACATGTTGTGGTTGCCCCCTCTGCTAATTTGTGAGCGCTTGGCCCCCTGGTCCGCCAACAGCATCCTACCTTGGGACCCTAAGTAATACACGTCATTAGTCCTGGTCAACAAAAAGAATCACCAATAAATCACACCTACATCTCTAGCTAACTATATATTTTATAACATACCTTTACAAGGGAGGATAAGGTCACCTCCCAGTGGGCTTACCCACCGGGAGTCCGTCTGCTACTAAATGCTAACCCGACGTTCAGCTCCCCTTCTCACTTCGTTTCGATACGTGGTCAACTACCACTGGCTTAAAATATAAGCCTAACCAGTGATTCAGGAATGAGGCGTGGAGGAAAATTCCTCGTTAGCTTATTGATACTTGTGTTATTTCATCTCTTCCCCTATTAATGTAATTTCTCGCGTTACATAGCTTCTTCCCCCCGAAAAAAAAATTTCCTTATGCCTCAGTCCTTCATCAAGCATCCTACCGGATATCTAACTAAAAATAAAAATAAATTATCATATACATCACACATAATTTCTTATAAATTTTCTTAGGATTTTCTATCACTCACAAACAAATATTCTCATCCCGCACATTCCAATTCTTCCAACAAATTTACAACAAAATGAGATAGTATGTATTCTTAACTTATCACTTCCCTCACCCAGAGTAGATTTGACCAGTTTGGGGAATACATATTTAATGTAATGCCTTCACTCCCTTGAAATGAGAACCTTCTCACTTCCTCTCTTATTTGTCAAGGCCGAAGCCCTATAGAGTCGCGACTGGACTCGTCCCTCTAGTCTGCAATGGTTATTTTCTTATACCCCACTAATCCTGGGCGTAGGTGCGTAGGGAGAAATCACGACTGGATTTACTCCATACCCTCAATACTTGGGATAAGGCTCACCTCCTTTGCGAGGCATACATACTCCTGCGTCTATCCACCCAACGAGCAAAGCTCAGAGCCAAGCACATCCTTGGGTCTAACGACAACCTAGCGGGTTTAGTGTTCAGTGCAATCTGTGTGCACCCTCTAAAGCAAGAATTTCTAACCTTTACATTCTTTCTAGGGGACCTTCATCTCCCTCTCTTTCTCTCTCTCACTAGAGAAAGTGGTGAAAATTAATCTCTCTCTCACGAGAGATTAACACTTCTGTCATTATAATAAGCACGTATCTCTTCACTGGCCTCCTCTCTCAAGATGGTGTTAGTGTACAAATTCTCCTCCATTACTACCACTCTAAAGCAAATTTTCTAAGGTAGCCATTATACTGCCACGACAACCCGTAAAGTTGCTTACTGTAGGGCGTCTAGTTCTACATGAGCTGTTACCTCTATCCTAATGTAATCTAAAACGTAAGGTACGGTAACCTAACCTTACCGCACCTTTTACATGACATCCTGCCCTACATTAGCGTTAAGTGTGGAATACAAGCCCCGTCTCCACACATTCATCATCCATCCACTTCCACACACATCACTATCCACTTCCACTCGGCATCGTTCCACACTGCATCCACACGTGGATGTAGTGTCACATCACCCACATCCACACTACCTTTACGCATCCTACATCACCCATAAACACACTGCATACGCGCTACCCACATCACTTTCATGTTCAACAGCGGGTCGGAGGTGTGCGTATTTCATGCCGCACCCTTTCACTACTCCGCTTCGGCTTTTCCAAGCCATCACTAATGTCTTTATCAGCGTCTATGTTAGCATGTGGGTAACCCGGGCCTACTGTTACGTTAGTATCATCTTCCTCCACGGTCTGAGCGAACTAGTCATAATCACTAACGGTACTCTGTACACCTATACTCTATACACACCATACTGTACAGTATGTGATCACTAGGTAACTGGCACTTGACAAAAAAAACTAACTAACAAGGCGTTAGTTGGCTCGTGGGTACGCGGATACCATCGAATGGATCCAAACCGCTGTCACCAAAATGTAATGGTTATTTCGACCATCTTAACGCTGTCACCAAAAATGTAGTGGTCATTTTGACCATCTACATGTTCGTTACCATTATGTAGTGCCCACCTTGGGAGTGTACTCTACAGTCCTGGTTACTCCGCTGCCACCACCCACATTAAGTGGGAAAAAAATATATGATTGAACAAAAATAAAAGATTTAAGAAAATATGTATGTTGGAAACTGAATGATAACTCGTTAATATATTTCTAATTATAATATATTCAACTCTTTACTGTCTCACTTCCCAACTGGTGTACATTCATAAGTTATCTTAATATTAAGTCTTCCTTCCCTCCTAGCGATACGCACGCGAAATGCTCAAGTCGTTATCCTAATATAATTTACTATCTTTGGTAACTTCAGTCGCACTGTTACCCCTTAACGATACGCACATGTAATGCTCAAGTCGTTATCCTAATATAATGTATACGTAGTCTATCCCATTTCCAACTGTTTCCCTCTCACTTATTTTTCAATTTCCTTCTTTTCTCCTTGTCCTCACACGGCTGGCTGTGACATGTTGTGGTTGCCCCCTCTGCTAATTTGTGAGCGCTTGGCCCCCTGGTCCGCCAACAGCATCCTACCTTGGGACCCTAAGTAATACACGTCATTAGTCCTGGTCAACAAAAAGAATCACCAATAAATCACACCTACATCTCTAGCTAACTATATATTTTATAACATACCTTTACAAGGGAGGATAAGGTCACCTCCCAGTGGGCTTACCCACCGGGAGTCCGTCTGCTACTAAATGCTAACCCGACGTTCAGCTCCCCTTCTCACTTCGTTTCGATACGTGGTCAACTACCACTGGCTTAAAATATAAGCCTAACCAGTGATTCAGGAATGAGGCGTGGAGGAAAATTCCTCGTTAGCTTATTGATACTTGTGTTATTTCATCTCTTCCCCTATTAATGTAATTTCTCGCGTTACACTTGTACTAGCCTTGACGGTTGATTGAAGATCGCACTCGCGATGACCTTCGATCGCAGGATTGAAAGGCTCCCGTCCGTCACGTCTTGTCTTGCTCGTCCCTCGCGTCACGATGTCCTCACCTTGCGTTATACATAAGAACATAGGAACATAAGAACATAAGAAAATAAGGAAGCTACAAGAGGCCGCCAGACCTATACGAGGTAGTTCCTATTATTTAACACTACCTACATCCACCTTACATCGCCAAAAATGAATTTATCTAATTAGCCTCCTTTTAAAGCTCCCTAATGACTCGGCACTAACTACCTGTCTACTGAGTCTATTCCAATAATTTGCCACCCTATTTGTGAACCAGTTTTTCCCTATTTCTTTTTTAAATCTACGCTTTTCCAGCTTGAATCCGTTACTTTTTGTTCTACCCTGGTTACTAGCTGTAAGAACTTTTCCTACCTCTCCTTTATTATATCCCTTTATCCACTTAAAAACTTCTATCAGATCGCCCCTTACTCTGCGTCTCTCGAGTGAGTGTAAATTTAATAGCTTCAAATTCTTCTCATAACTAAAGTTACGCATCCCTTGAATCATTTTGGTCATCCTTCTCTGCATTGATTCTAACAATTCATCCTGTAATATGAAGACCAAAACTGAACCGCATAGTCTAGGTGAGGTCTGACTAGAGCCAAATAAAGCTATAATAACCTCAGCACTTCTACTTTTAACACTCTTGGTAATGAATCCTAACACCCTATTAGCTCTATTTCTAGCCTCAATATATTGTTTCCTAGGTCGGAGGTCTGAGCTCACCCTCACTCCCAGATCTTTCTCTGTTGCATCTTTTACATCTTCATGTTGCAGTCACGTCGACAATCATTCAGCCGCAGAGATGATGAGTAAGTGCTAATTAAGAAAAGCATTTACGTTTCCCCCAGTTAATGCAGGTCGCAGGACTGCTTCTACCTATCAATTCAGCATTCATCAATGTTCATATCATCCAATGTAGTATAGTAATGTAAAAGTAGTATATATATATATATAATATATAATATATTATATATATATATATATATATTATATATATATATATATATATATATATATATATATATAATATAGATATATATATATATATATTATATATATATATATATATATATATATATATATATATTTACGTTGAAGCCTATAGCGCCTGTAGGCTATTGTTTTTCCTTGAGGGCTCAGGTGGTTGGCCCTGCCAATTCTTGTGGGCTGTGATGTTGGCCCTCGCCCGTGGTTGTGCAGGCTGGATTTTTTATAGTGACACCTGTTGTGTGAAGGTCATGTTTTTCTATGATGGTCTACTCTCAGGTAGGTTCATGCTGTCACCTGGTGTTTACTCCGCCGCACTTGTAGTCGCAGTCGGAAGAACAGGTATGCTGCATGCGGATTTCTTCTGCCACTCGACGACGGATTTTACAGTTGCTCCTTGGTGGTTTTCTGTTTGGTCAGGGTTGTCCCCTGCTACTGGTAACATGTAACCCAGTACCACCAGCCGCATGGTCGGATCGTCGGCGACTAAACCGGCTACCCCACTGGTTCTACCAGTGAGGAGGGTGTGCAGGACACCCAGATGGACTAAAAATACGACCATCTTTAAGGGCAGATGAACTCACTATTGAGTCAATGGCCATCCAGCCCCAGCTATGGGTGAAATAGTGGGCAGCTTAGGGTTAATCCTTACAGGGGGTTCTGCGTCCCTGGCCACGGTGAGCAGTAAGGCCAATCCCTGAAATAGATTGGTTGGGCACGGGCTTGCACCCCCTCCCTGTAAAAACTAAACTAGCCACAAACATAATAAGAGGTAGAGGCCGGGGGCGTGGCAACCGCGCCCCCGACCCGGTTTTGCCGAGAGGCCCGACCACGCAGACCCCTCCAATGCCGACGCAGGGGGGGGGGGGGGGGGGAGTCTGCCCCTATGACGAGTGCGGGGCAAAGCCCTCGGGAATCCCGCACTCTAAATCGAGTGGTAAGGCTCTCTAGCCCATCTTTTTCTTATTGGGGTGGCCGGGGCGGTGCAGAGGCGGCGCCTGCCCGTCGAATCACTCCTGGGATAAACCTCCAGAGGGTCCTTCGTGTGGGCTCGTGGAACGTTCTGGGCCTCTCAGACGATCGTCGATTACTTCTCCTATCGGGCAAGCTCAGTAGGCTGAGGGTGGATATAGTGGGACTCTCTGAGACAAGGAGGCCTGGCAGTGGCGAGACTAGCAGTGGGGGTTACACCTACTACTGGTCCGGCATGAGCAATGGTCACCGTGTCCGGGGAGTAGCTATAGGCATCTCCAGCAAACTGCAGCCGTCAGTTTTTTGACTGTCAGAGGTTACTCCGGTTGATGAGCGAATAATGCGAGTGAGGATGAAACACACACTGGGTTTCATGTCTCTTGTTATAGTGTACGCTCCGAACGAGGTGCGTATAATTGAAGAGAAGGAGATGTTCTACGCCAAACTTGACTCTGTATTAGACCAGTGTCCTCCTCGGCACACACGCATTGTATTGGTGCACTTCAATGCTACTACTGGCACTGTGAGAGATGGCTACGAGTTATGTGTTGGTCCCCATGGCTCCGGTACCAGAAACATTAACAGTTCTCTGCTTTTGAATTTTGCGAGGTCCAGAGGGTTGAGAATTTCAGGTTCTTGGTATCAGAGACCAGAGCTGCACTGCTGGACATGGTATAGTAATGCCGGAGGGGTAGCTGATGAGATCGACCACATCCTCGTTAGTACTTATTGGAGGATCCTAAAGAACTGCAGGGTTTACCAGAGTGCTGAGTTTTTTGGAACAGATCACATACTTGTTGTTGCTACACTTAAGCTTCATTTCAAGTCCAGAAGAATCTCAACAGGTAACCATACTGTGTATCATCTTGAGAAGCTGATGGACTTGACATGTGCCCATGAGTATGCAGTGACAGTCTTAAATTGGTTTGATGTGCTCGGTGCCCTCGAGGGCCTTGTAGAACTGTGGGATATCTTCAAACGTAAAACTCTCCAGGCTGCCAAGGAGTGTATTGGGGAGCGCCCGAGGTCAAGGCGTGGTTTTGTCTCGATAGAGTCGCTGGGAAATATCGAGGAGAGTCGCGCTGCCAGGCTGGCTGGGAACCAAGACCATCACAGGGCTCTGTCACGCCGGACTAGAACCCTCCTGGGGAGAGACAAGGAGAGGTATGTCAGGAGTCTCGCTGAGAATGACGAGGGCCATTGGAACGCTAATGACCTCCGACCCGCCTACCGAGCCCTGAAGAAGCTCTGTTTCAAGTCTCCATCTCGGGCGAGTGCTATTCGAGCAGCAGATGGGTTCCTCGTGTCGGACATGGATACAGGATACGGACATGAAGTACTTTGGGCAGCTGTTCACGGTGAACCCTCCAATTGAGCAGCTTCACACCACTGGGTTACAGGCAGTAGATGCCGATCCTCCCATTGACGAAACCGCACCCTCTCTTGACGAAGTCAGCTAGGCTGTAGCAAAGTTGAGGGGTGAGAGGGCAGCTGGTGTTTGTAATATCAGTGCGGAGCTCCTCATAGCTGGGGGTGAGGCCATGATCCACGGGTAGCATGATGTCCTGACTGCCGTGTGGCAATGAGGTACCATTCCTCCTGACTGGAAAAGAGGGTTGGTCGTCCCTATCTGGAAAGGGAAAGGGGACCGTCAGGACTGCAACAATTACCGCGGTATTACACTGCTCAGCGTGCCAGGCAAGGTGTTTGCCCATCTATTGCTGACGCGGATCCGCAGTCATCTGCTGAAGCATCAGAGACCTCAGCAATCTGGGTTCACGCTTGGTAAGTCAACAACGGACCATATCCTAGCGCTTCGTGTCCTGGTGGAACGCCGTCGTGAGTTTCGACAGGGGATGCTTGCAGCCTATGTTGATCTCAAGTAGGCGTTTGACTCAGTGCATCGTGAGGCACTCTAGAATCTTCTGCGACTTCGCGGGATTCCTGCAAGGACTATTGTTACCCTTTTCTGTGTTGTTATTACAGGTAACAGGGGTCAAACCAACTAAGAATACTTACAATTGTTGGTGACACTGTAAGGGTTGATTGCCTCTGAAGTGTAGTTTGATGGGTAAGAGTATCTTCACCGTCCTAGCCAGACACTTCAAATGATAGTTGAATAAAAGTGGTCGAGCGGTTGGGTCGAGCGGTTGTTTATAAGGCTTGTTAACATTTAAGTACCAGAACAATAATAACAATATATATATATATATATATATATATATATATATATATATATATATATATATATATATACAAAGGTGGGCATTCCGCAATTTTAGTCAGCAATTCCGCAATTCCGCAACTTGCGGAATGGTAATTCGGTTGCGGAATTGCGCAATTACGGATGCCTGAAAAAATTGCGGAATTGCGAATTGTGGACCGCCAAAATTTTGAAACGCAATCGCAACAGTTTGCGGAATGGGTAATTCGGTTGCGGAATTGCGCAATAGGCCCATAGACGCTAGATAGAGGGTCAGAGGTCCTAATATATTTAAATTTTTCCCGTTTTCTCGTGCGGGCAACATGGGTGACTATTCATTTTTTCGTAAATAGTTTTTTTCGTTTACTTAACATAAGAGCCCCTCTCAGTAATGAGGTTACTTTCATAGTATCATGAATTACTCACATACATATCCCATACACTTCAATCTCCATGTTAATCACAACCTTCGTATATATGAATGAATATCTGTAGTACATATTTATGTCTTATACATGATTATTAAGAACGTGATAAATATGTACATCAGTATTGTTGTTCAAGTGAAGTACGATTGCAAGAAAGTTACGGCTCCAAGTGGCATAGCGTATGTATATAATAATCTCCGAAAACTGTATCAGGAAGACACGCTGCCAGACGTACGATCGCACGGGTGGCTGACAAGGGAGGGAGGGAGGGGGTGCTTGGGATAAAGAACACGTGTAGTAGTCTGAAGAAAGTGTCGTACCTCAGGCATCAACACACTGTGGTAAACATTAATGTTTCTTATATACTTTGCTGGTATTCGTCAGTTGCATTTATATATATATATATTTATATAAATCAAGAAAGTTCTCTCTGTGAAGGAAAAGTTTTATATTTCTGGCCCTTCATCCTATAATAATCAGGAATAGTGAGCGCGCAGTGAATCATTTGACAAATGCTTATTCTACGATTATTATGTCTCATTTTCATTAAAAACATGCAAGAAAATTATCTACATATATTAATGTAACGAAACAGCAACAGAAAAGGTCTTATAATAAAGCCCACAGTTGTAAGTTTTTACAATGAAAAAATAGAAATACTGGCGTTGTGTGGCAACCCCAGGTTTTAATGTCTACAGATCTATTACGGTTGCCTGAAAAAAATGCAGAATTGCGGGTTGCGGACCGCCAAAATTTTGAAACGTAATCACAATAATTGTGACGGTCACCACCTTCAAAGTGGCAAGTGCCCGCGTGAACATGATTTCCCACCAAATATTGTGGAGACGACACTGCCAACTGCCAACTTGCCAAGTGTAGCACAGTCACTCAGTCAGTGCGTGCTGGAACTTGGGATTGAGAGCGTGTACGCTGGCCGTGTGTGTGATTAGTTGCCAACCTCCACATGCTGAACCAGAAGAAGTGGGAGGAGGAGGAGGAGGAGGAGGAGGAAGGGGAAGATTAGTAGATTAGTTATTACTAGCCAGTAGACTGTGGTGTAAAAGTAAAGAAAAAAACTAAAAGAGACAAAGACTTAATTGTGAAGGACAAGTAACAAGTATAGACAGAAGCAGAATAGGAATACAGAAGTATTAACCTTCTCACGCACGAAAAGTTTAATAAGTTTTTCCGTCCACTGCAACATCCGTCTTATGCTCCCTAAGGGGCCCCGCGAAATGGCCTGACTGTGCGGCGAATTGTTTTTTTATGTTATCAATTTCACCAACGTGTATTCTTTTTTCCTGGCATTATTATATATCATTGGTTTTGCAAGAGATTATTTTGCCTTATGAAAGAAAAAAATAACAAGAAATGCAAATAAATAGCGGAATTTACCGACTCCGAAAAAATATTGAGTAAAGAGAAATAAGAAATACTTAAGTTCACCACTTCGTAGCTCGAAACCTCCTGAGTCAACTTTTTATGGTTTATATGCCAATAAAAGCGGCTTTTTATGAGGATTCCAACGCTACCATTATAATTTTCATATGGCCAGTATGGCCAGCTCGGGACACGTTTTAAAGGGACGACAATTCGCGCTCACAGGCTGCCTGCTGAGTGGAAACTGAGACACAAACCCTTATCATTTCACATCCACTTACACGAGAGAGTTGACAATTAGTTTATTGTATAGGTCTAGCTTGGATCTTTAACGCAGAAAAATTTGACGCAATTCTGATAAATACTTTATTTTTGGCGAATGTTTAACTGTTTTTTGACGCAATTCGCGTCAAAAGCTCAGATTGTAGACGGGCCCGTTTTGACGAGATCGCGTCACCGTGCGTGAGAGGGTTAAACACTAATAAAGAGTCTAGAGACATTTTTTGTTTTAATTGTATGTGTTTAAGATAAAGAGTCTAGAGATGTTAAGAGTCTAGAGACATTTTTTGTTTTAATTGTAGGTGTTTTGTGTTAATTGTAGGTGTCAAAATTAGTTTGCGGAATTGCGGAATTGCGATTGCGAAAAGGCCTATCTGAAAAAAATTGCGGAATTGCGATTGCGGACTGGTGCAGGTCGGAATTGCGGAATTGCGATAGCGGAATTGGAAAAAAAATTGCGATGCTCACCTCTGTATATATATATCTGTACACTGTGAGGGCGAGTGACAAGTTACGTGTTCCGACGGCCAAGGGAATGGCCGGAACAGGTCTGTGACTCGGTCCGCTGTCTTCTGTCCTCTCTCCGGCCAGTTGCAGCATATCTGGAGGTTTGGCCGGAATCTGACAGGTTCCGGCGTCCATGTCTCTCAGGCCTGTTGTGCTCTGTCAGCGTCATCATCCTTGGGCAGTGCGCTGATATGATACACACACAACTTGTGTGTGCATTCTGGAGCCAGGGGTGAGGTGTTTACGTGTTGCCTCAAGACACCAGGCTGACTGTCCACGTCATCCTTATAGGCCATGGCGTGATACTTCGTCAACATAACCTCATCAAAAGGTGTCGTTGCCTCAGACAGACAGGCGACACACATCCTGTAGCTTAGTTGATAAATTAGTTATATACATATAATCTCTACCTATTCAGGATCCTAATACTATTGGTTTGATTACTGGTCTGTACTTTGGGACTGAGAGTGCTGTGAAGTGTGGGGGAGGTGTATCCAGCTTCTTTCCTGTGAATACAGGAGTGAGGCAAGGATGCACCCTTGCTACATCACTTGTCAACACTTGTATGGACTTGTATTGGGCAAAGTTGTAGATCAAAGTGATTGTGGAGCATCCCTCGGCAACACCAAGATCACTGATCTTGTTTTTGCCGATTTTTGCCGATGATGCAGTAATCTTTCCTGAGTCGCTGGGGGTCCTGGTGATGGCTCTTGAGCCGCTGCACGAGGAGGCAAAGCTTTTGGGACTTGAGGTTTCCTGGCTTAAGACCAAGGTCCAGGTGTTTGGAGGCTTACTAGATCAAACAGTACAGTTTGTTCATGCGTGCGTTGAGGACATTGAGATCTTGGAAAACTTTACATACCTTGGTAGCGCAGTCCATAATGACGGCGGGTCGCGTCAAGTAGTCTTACGGTGGATTGGCATAGCCCACGGTGTTATGAACTCGCTCAGCAGGAGTATTTGGCGTTGTCGGTACCTGTGTAGGAGGACCAAGATCCGGATCTTCAAGCTGCTTGTGATCCCTGTCTTACTCTATGGTTGCGAGACATGGACACTAAGGGCCATATGCAAGTCATTTTCTAGACCCCTTGCTCCGCGCGGCGACAAGCAAGAATAATTTGAAAGCACTCCATTGGTTGCGTTGTCCATGCATTGTCCTCTGTCCTTATTCCATCATATTTTTTCCCAGACCATTACAGTTGACTTTTCAACATAACCGAGAGTGACATACATACACTGTAAATGCACACGTGTCATATTTAAGGTTAGATTAGGTGCAGGCCTTATATTGTTGTGATAAGTGGTGACAAGGGCGGCCGGCGGTGGTGGAGGTGGTCAGCTATATTGCTTTGTGGCGACTGGCCACCAATGGCCAGACTGGTTCAAATGTAGTCACAAGCATCACTGAAGCCCATTTTTTCTACATCAACGCCTCAGACAAGTGGCGAACACTAACATAGCTATTATTCTAATGGCAGAAATGATAAATTAGGTTGGTAAAAGGAATTAGATATGTGTAAAACAGTCAAGAATACTGATGCCGCCTTGGACTCGCTTGTGTTGGTACGTCTGCACAGATCTCCACTGGCCGGGCAGTTGAAAACAATTATTGACTATCCCACTCGTCAAGTTACGAAGGTCGGAAATATCCACCAGCCGGGACTTGATGAGCATTCTTGCATATAGCCCTAAATAGCGACTTGAAGAGACGAATCGATGCCTTTGGAAATAACTGTCTTCGCAGAATCATTGGGTATCGCTGGGATGATTACGTGTCAAATCAGCGATTGCACCGTGAGACTGAATCCAACCAGCCAACTTCGGCTATATGGGCATGTGGCACGCTACCCTGAAACCGATCCTTCCCATCGGGTTGTATCTGTAAGAGACAATCCGGCGTGGAGGAGTACAAGGGGGCGCCCACAAGGCTCATAACTAGGGCAAGTTGATGTTTCTTGTCGAGAGCTGCTTGGTGTGGGAAAGGAACCTGCATGGGGACTCGTGCGTGGTGACCCCCGGGAGTGGCGTCGTAG
This sequence comes from Chionoecetes opilio, assembly GCA_016584305.1. Lineage (NCBI taxonomy): Eukaryota > Metazoa > Arthropoda > Malacostraca > Decapoda > Majidae > Chionoecetes > Chionoecetes opilio. The sequence goes on along the minus strand of JACEEZ010025277.1, from coordinate 81,870 downwards.
GGTGGCCGAGGCGACGCGCCCCCAATGATTGATTGATTGGTGGGACTTGAACTCGAGACCTTGTGCTCACCTACCAAGCTCTTGTAGGCCAAGTTAAAGTTGGTCGAAAGAGTTGCCCCGGCAGGATTCGAACTCGGGACATCGAGATCAACACTCCAGAACGTTAACCACTCGGCCACCGCTTCGCCGAAAAGTAATATATATGTATGTATGTATGTATGTATGTATGTAGTATGTATGTATGTATGTATGTATGTATGTATGTATGTATGTATGTATGTATGTATGTATGCATGTATGTATGTATGTATGTATGTATGTATGTATGTATGTATGTATGCATGCATGCATACGTATATAATATATATATATATATATATATATATATATATATATATATATATATATATATATATATATATATATATATATATATATATAGTTCGTGATATGACGAAATGGCTAAGAAATCTCCTTAACCAGCCTCCGTTCCTCATACCCTGACACTGTCTATCTCGTTACTGCTGAATGAAGAGCCAGCATACCCCGCCGCATCCTTCTTGCGACATGCAGGTGTCAATTACTAGTTTATGATCAACCTTACATATGCCCTCTACCAAATGTAAATATAGTAATGAGCAAATAATGTATTTTTTTTACATGGGATAAAGTAATGATATAACTACTTTATGTAAATATCCATTATTTCATCATCTATTTATAGGAAGGAGATGGAATTAAACTAACTGATCTCTCCCTGAATTAATTTACCCAGCAATAAAGACCTGGAAGAAACCTGTTAATACAATATGCCTCACCCATACCTATCAAACCAATACATATCCCTTGACAATGCGCTTTGTTATATAGGACTGTCAAGTCAGATATTACTAGTGATTTTTCTGAGTCACGATAATGTTAACTGAAATCAAGTAACCCATTGAGAACATGTGTTCTGATGACCTGAGTTTGATTATTTTAAGTTAAGTCACACCCAAAAGTTTTTTTCTTTTTTATAGAAGCCTTGTCGAGCATGCACGAGCATAAACGGCATCAATAACAACCATGTCAATGTTAGCTAGTTGAACCAATGTCTGTCTCCCATAACCTAAACACATTCTTTCACATTTCTATCTGAGCTATAAGTGGCAGCCCTAGCTCTTGAGTTCCTTTTTGTTGCCAACTTCACCACAGAAGATACACGGTGTGTTGACTTGGGTACATAACGATGTTGAAGGCATGACCGTATGGGTAAAGCCTGTGTAGACTAGAGTGTGAAGTAGACCTGGCACCACTGCTCATCCTTCGTGTTTTTATTGGGCTCACGGACTCTTCGTGCTCTTTTCTTGGTCCCTCAACTTTCTGATTGTCAATAGCATTCCTGCAGCTTTTGTGCCACAGTACTGGATTACACATCAGCAGCTGCACTACATTCTGATCACTACACTATGACCACCACCACTAATATCATCTAATATACTATAGTAGTAGCCGTGTGTCTGTCTGTCTGTATGTTTTGGGTAGCCGAAACTGTAAATTCAATTTTGATGACAGTAGGCTCGAAAAATCGCATATAAATCGTAGGTGGTAAGCGGCTTGGTCCCATGTCGATTGAATAATTTTGAAGGGGGGTTTTGGGCTAAAAACACTTTTCAGAGATTAGAATACATGAATAAACTCTGCGGTAACGTCTTAGCGCATTTCACTAATTCCGTAGACTCATGGACTTCCCATTTGTGTGAGTGTGTATTCATCTAGTTGTATTCATCTAGTTGTATTTTACAGGGCCTGAGCAACGCTCGTATGGCTCCGTCTCCATATCAACATTTTTATCATTCATCCTTAGTGCTTAGTTTCGGCCGAAGCCATCACCCCGGGAGGCGGGTTACAAACCCCCGGCTAACACCCGGAACCCATTCACTGCTGGGTGGACAGGGGCTCGGGTTTTAAGGAAACAGCCCATCTGTTTCCGCTCCGCCCGGGGATCGAACCCGGGACCTCTCGGTTGTGAACCGAGCGTGCTACCCCTACACTACGGAGTACCCTGTGTGTGTGTGTGTGTGTGTGTGTATGTGTGTGTGTGTGTGTGTGTGTGTGCATGCATGCATATGTGTGTGCGTGCGTGCGTGCATGCGTGTGTGTGTGCGTCTGTGTGTGTGCGTCTGTGTGTGTGTGCGTGTGTGTGTGTGTGTGTGTGTGTGCGTGTGTGTGTGTGTGTGTGTGTATGCTTGCAGGACAGGCGTGGGGCTGGGGTGAGGCAGGCGTGGGGCTGGGGTGAGGCAGGCGTGGGACTGGGTTGAGGCAGGCGTGGGGCTGGGGTGAGGCAGGCGTGGTGCTGGGGTGAGGCAGGCGTGGGGCTGGGGTGAGGCAGGCGTGGGGCTGGGGTGAGGCAGGCGTGGGGCTGGAGTGAGGCAGGAGTGGGGCTGGGGTGAGGCAGGCGTGGGACTGGGGTGAGATAGGTGTGGAGCTGGGGTGAAGCAGGCGTGGGGCTGGGGTGAGGCAGACGTGGGGCTGGGGTGAGGCAGGCGTGGGGCTGGGGTGAAGCAGGCTACGGTGGTGGTAGGTGGTCTACCCCGAGGTACTTTGACCAGTGACCAACGACAGCAACAACACGATTGGAGTTTGCACTCACATTGTTGTCTAATATATACTACTACTGCAAACATCAATAAATGGGTTCGAAGGGCCCACACGCACTTGTGCACTACTAAAAGAATCAGGCAACGCATACAATTCCTTCAGGTTTTGAATGATATCAATAACTTCAAAGCATGAAGCTTTTAAGGATTGTTTCTCGGGTAGTTTTCCCGATTGATGATGTTATTTATTTAGTTAACACTAATTTATGCATGGTGCTAATTCATTAATCAGAAAACGAAATATATCAATGGAAAGCTAATGAAAATCCGCTTCTATTGATATGTCCCATGTTATAAGTTTTCTCGCAAAATATCAAATGGCGAAGAGTTAAGTGAATATTAATTAAGTTCATGCATATTTCTTCAGAGTTTCATAATGGCATTTTTTTAGTGTTTTACTGTTTTTTATTTGATAATATTATAGAACAAACATTTACGAAGATATATAAAAGTATATCATTTATACTGATAAACCATAGTCTACTGTATTCATGGAACAGTTGTTTACCTTGCCGATCAGCCTCCACTAGAAAGCCCAAACAGAGAAGCAAGTCCAGTATACAGTAGTCTTGGGTTAGTCTATGACTAGGTATGGACAGAACGCGTTGGTTGCGGGTTTGGTAATTGTGGAGTAGTTGGTCATTACTGTAGTTAGACGCTATTTCTTTGTACATATAAGATGCAATACTAAATTTTAATAAATCATTCAGATTCAAAATATTCATAGATTAAAATAATGGAGGTGTTTTGCTCGCAGTAGTCACTATCGGTCATTTTTCTGATAACTCTTTTATGGAGAACATTTAGATGGTTTAAATGACAGGGATAATTGGTGAACCAAATGAGTTTACAATAATTCAGATGGGGATAAATGTGAGCATGATACCTGCATTTAAGAACTTCAACTGGGGCGAAGGGTTTGACTTTGAGAAGGAGTGGAATTAATCTAGATAATTTTAAACAGAGGTCAGACAGATGATGTTTAAAATAAATATTTTTGCCAAAGATTAATCCAAGGAACAATATCTTGTATACTTGAATAATGTCATAATTTATAATTTTAAGATTTGGTAATGGTTGGTATTTGGTAGTGGTATTTGTAGATAATGTGAAATATGTCTTGGCTGTATTTATAGTTAGGCTGTTAGCCAAACACCACTCCGATAATTTAGCAAGCTCTGTATTTGCTATGTTGATTAGAAGAGTAGAATCATCGGCAAATAATATGGTATTTAGTGGCTCAGATATGTTACATATGTCGTTGATGTATAATAAAAACAGAATAGGTCCCATTATACTGCCTTGAGGTACTCCTAGCTGCACTGATTTGGTGGGGGAAGATATATTGTTAAAGACTGTATATTGGGTCCTTTTACTTAGGTATGAGTTGAACCAGTCATGAATACAACCACGAATTCCATAGTGATATAGTCCAGTAGAATATTGGGTTGAACAGTATCAAATGCTTTTCGAAAATAAATAAAGAGTGAAACGATAGATTTGTTGTTATTTAGTGTTGTGTATAGGGCTGATGTGTAGGTATTGATGGCACCAAAGGTATTAAAACCTGGTCTAAATCCAAATTGCGTATCATTTAGTATGTTCATTTTACTTAGGAATTTCAGTAGGTGCTTTTTCATTAATATTTTTTTTTTTTTTGAGAATACAGGTAAGATAGAAATTCGTCAATAGTTGGACAAATCAGTTTTGTTTCCAGATTTATGGATTGGAATTACTTTAGTCAGCTTGAATTTGCTGGGAAAAACACCAGTCCTAATTGATTGGTTGAACAGTATTGTCAAGGGATTGGCAAATATTTCTTTGTTTTATTTTATTATTTCTACTGATACGTCATCTATGTGTCCTTTCTTATTTTTTGGGGAAGTGATTACTTGAGTGATGTCATTGTTAGTTGATATGGGTATTACCAGATAATTAGGGTAGTTTCCTCGGAGATAAGAATTGAGATGTTTGTGTGGGCGGCAGCTCACTCGTAAGCTTTGTGGCTATTTGTGAGAAATACTTATTGAATGCACATGATATATCATGTGAGCTATGAATAATTTGATTATTGATATTTATGGAGTTGGTTGTTGTTTTAGGATTTGTTTTAGTATTTCCTAGTTAATTTTTTGTTTCCCAGATCAACACAACTTCGTGTGGGCTCGTGGAACGTTCTGAGCCTCTCAGACGATCATCGACTACCTCTCCTATCGGGCGAGCTCAGTAGGCTGAGGGTGGATATAGTGGGACTCTCTGAGACGAGGAGGCCTGGCAGTGGCGAGACTAGCAGTGGGGGTTACACCTACTACTGGTCCGGCATGAGCAATGGTCACCGTGTACGGGGAGTAGCTATAGGCATCTCCAGCAAACTGCAGCCGTCAGTTGTTGAGGCTACTCCGGTTGATGAGCGTATAATGCGAGTGAGGATGAAACACACTCTGGGTTTCATGTCTCTTGTTGCAGTGTACGCTCCTACCGAGATGCGTAAAACTGAAGAGAAGGAGATGTTCTACGCCAAACTCGACTCTGTATTAGACCAGTGTCCTCCTCGGGACACACTCATTGTCTTGGGCGACTTCAATGCTACTACTGGCACTGTGAGAGATGGCTACGAGTTGTGTGTTGGTCCCCATGGCTCCGGTACCAGAAACACCAACAGTTCTCTGCTTCTGAACTTTGCAAGGTCCAGAAGGTTGAGAATTGCAGGTTCTTGGTATCAGAGACCAGAGTTGCACCGCTGGACATGGTATAGTAATGCCGGAGGGGTAGCTAAGGAGATCGATCACATCCTCGTTAGTACTCGTTGGAGGATCCTCCAGAACTGCAGGGTTTACCGGAGTGCTGAGTTCTTTGGAACAGATCACAGACTTGTTGTTGCTACACTTAAGCTTCATGTCAAGTCCAGAAGAATCTCAAGAGGTAACCATACTGTGCTTCATCTTGAGAAACTGAATGACTTGACATGTGCTCATGAGTATGCGGTGGCAGTCTCAAATCGGTTTGATGTGCTCGGTGCTCTCGGGGATCCTGTAGAACTGTGGGATACCTTCAAACGTGAAACTCTACAGGCTGCCAAGGAGTGTATTGGGGAGCGCCCCGAGGTCAAGGCGTGGTTTTGTCTCTACGGAAACGCTGGAGAAAATCGAGGAGAGTCGCGCTGCCAGGCTGGCTGGGAACCGGGACCAGCACAGGGCTCTGTCACGCCGGACTAGAACCCTCCTGAGGAGAGACAAGGAGAGGTATGTCAGGAGTCTCGCTGAGGATGTCGAGGGTCATTTGAACGCTAATGACCTCCGACCCGCCTACCGAGCCCTGAAGAAGCTCCGTTCCAGGTCTCCTTCTCGGGCGAGTGCTATTCGAACAGCAGATGGGCGCCTCGTGTCGGACATGGATGGGCAGATGGCTCGTTGGGCTGAGTACTTTGGGCAGTTGTTCACGGTGGACCCTCCAACTGAGCAGCTTCACACCACTGGGTTACAGGCAGTGGATGCCGATCCTCCCATTGACGAAACCGCACCCTCTCTTGACGAAGTCAGAGAGGCTGTAGCAAAGTTGAAGGGTGGAAAGGCAGCTGGTGTTTGTAATATCAGTGCGGAGCTCCTCAAAGCTGGGGGTGAGGCCATGATCCGCGGGTTGCATGCTGTCCTGACTGCCGTGTGGTAATCAGGTACCATTCCTCCTGACTGGAAAAGGGGGCTGGTCGTCCCTATCTGGAAAGGGAAAGGGGACCGTCAGGACTGCAACAATTACCGCGGTATTACACTGCTCAGCGTACCAGGCAAGGTGCTTGCCCATCTATTGCTGACACGAATTCGCAGTCATCTGGTGAAGCATCAGAGACCTCAGCAGTCTGGGTTCACGCCTGGTAAGTCAACAACGGACCGTATCCTAGCGCTTCGTGTCCTGGTGGAACGCCGGCGTGAGTTTCGACAGGGGATGCTTGCAGCCTATGTTGATCTCAAAAAGGCGTTTGACTCAGTGCATCGTGAGTCACTTTGGGATCTTCTGCGACTTCGAGGGATTCCTGCAAGGACTATTGGTTTGATAACTGGTCTGTATTCTGGGACTGAGAGTGCTGTGAAGTGTGGGGCAGGTGTATCCAGTTTCTTTCCTGTGAATACAGGAGTGAGGCAAGGGTGCGTCCTTGCCCCATCACTTTTCAACGCTTGTATGGACTGGGTATTGGACAGGGTTGTAGATCAAAGTGATTGTGGAGCATCCGTCGGCAACACCAAGATCACTGATCTTGTTCCGATAATGCAGTAATCTTTGCTGAGTCGCTGGAGGTCCTGGTGATGGCTCTCGAGGCGCTGCACGAGGAGGCAAAGCCTTTGGGACTTGAGGTCTCCTGACTCAAGACCAAGGTCCAGGTGTTTGGAGACTTACTAGATGAAGCAGTACAGTCTGTTCATGCGTGTGGCGAGGACATTGAGATCTTGGAAAGTTTTACATACCTTGGTAGCGCAGTCCATAATGACGGCGGGTCACGTCAAGAAGTCTTACGGCGGATTGGCATAGCCCACGGTGTTATGGACTCGCTCAGCAGGAGTATTTGGCGTTGTCGGTACCTGTGCAGGAGGACAAAGATCCGGATCTTCAAGTCGCTTGTGATCCCTGTCTTACTCTATGGTTGTGAGACATGGACACTAAATAGTGACTTGAAGAGACGAATCAATGCCTTTGGTAATAACTGTCTTCGCAGAATCATGGGGTATCGCTGGGATGATTACGTGTCAAATCAGCGATTGCACCGTGAGACTGAATCGAGGCCTATTACCTGCATAGTCCGTCAGCGCCAACTTCGGCTATATGGGCATGTGGCACGCTACCCTGAAACCGATCCTTCCCATCGGGTTGTATCTGTAATAGACAATCCGGCGTGGAGGAGGCCAAGGGGGCGCCCACAAGGCTCGTGGCTGGGGCAAGTTGATGTTTCTTGTCGAGAGTTGCTTGTTATGGGAAAGGAGCCTGCATGGGAACTCGCGCGTGGTGACCCCCGGGAGTGGCGTCGTAGGGTGGGCGAGGCGACGCGCCCCCCGGCGTATGCCCCCAATGATTGATTGATTGATATCAACACACACTTTTGATAGTGTCTGGCACAAATCTTTAATTTCCAAACTACCCTCATTCGGTTTCTATAGTTTTCTCTGCACCTTCATCTTAAGTTTCTTTTCAAACCGCTTTATTGCAGCTACTGTAGACGGTCATTGTTCTTCTCCTAAGTCTATCAATAGCGGTGTTCCTCAGGGTTCTGTCCTATCACCCACTCCCTTTCTATTATTCATTAATGATCTTCTTAAGTCTAACGCAAAGCCCTATCCACTCCTACGCTGATGATTCTACCCTGCATTTTTCAACGTCGTTCATTAGAAGTCCAACTCAACAGGAACTAAGTGATTCACGGAGAAATGCCACAGAGCGCCTAACTTCTGATGTTTCTATAATTTCTGATTGGGACAGAGCAAACTTTGTTCTGTTCAATGCCTCAAAAAAAAAAAAAAATTCATCTATCTACAAAACCTCTCTACTACCCTCTACTACTCTCTACCTCTCTACTACCTCTTCTTCAATGACACTCAACTGTCTCCTTCTACAATGAACATCTTTGGACTAACTATTACAAAAAATCTGAACTGGAAATCTCACATCTCATCTCTTGCTATTACAGCTTCTAAGAAGTTACGTGTCCTGTAGCGTCTGCGTCCATTTTTTTTCCCCTCCCAGTTGCTTGCTCTGTACAGGGGCCTTATCCGCCCATGTATGGAGTATGTCTCACATGTTTGGGGGGTATCCACTCATACAGCTCTCCTAAACAGCGTTGAGTCAAAAGCTTTTCGTCTCATCAACTCCCCTCCTATGACTGACTGTCTTCAATCTTTAAATTACCGCCGCAATATTGCTTCTCTTGCAATCTTCTACCGTTATTTTCATGCTCACTGCTGTTCTGAACTTGCTAACTGCATGCCTCCCCACCTCCCGCGGCCTCGATGAATAAGACTTTCTACTCATTTTTATCCCTATTCTGTCCATCTTCCTAATGCAAGAGTCAATCAGTATCTTTACTCTTTCATCCCTTTCACTGGTAAATTCTGGAACTTCTTCCTGTTTCTATTTTTCCACCTTCTTACGGCTTAAATCTTTTCAAGAGAGTAGTGACAAGACACCTCCCGAACTAAATCAGCTTACCCCCCATTCTTTATTATCTTTCTGTCTTCTTTATAGGGATTGGCAATTAAGCGGACTTTTTGTTACCTTTATTTTGCCCTTGGCCAGTACTTTGTGATGTAAAAAAAAAGTAGTAATTATTATTATTTCACATTCCTAATGAATATGACTTAATTTTATTTTTCTCAAGGAACTACATGAAATATTTGAGTTGATGAATTTGAATGTTCTAAAAGCGTGGTGGTTATGTATTGCGCATTAATGCAGATATAAGGAAGAGTTGTCATATTTCCTTTTTTCCACGGCATTCCGTCAACCAGCTGAGCGCTGAGGAAAATGAAACTCTCGACTTGTTCTTCCTAGTGGGCGAAGCGTAATGTAGTCTCAGAGAAACTAAACCATAGACTTGAGGTGGATACGGTAATGTGAAAGAATGGTGTGGGGGAGTCAGGTGAATATGAATGATAACTTATTGGAAAATACGAAAAAGAAATGGAAGGATACCCGAGCCCCGCGTGTATATGAAATTATGTATATGACTGCACCTTGAACCGCCGACCATTTTCATCACACCTTCGCAACCCTCCTCCTCTTTTTATTTTCACTCATGTCTCTCATGTACATCCTCCGTTTTTTTCCTCTATGTATCACACTAATATTTTTTGTTTATGTTGATTTTAATTATATTGTATCCTGTAAGCACGCTATTTCAGGCTATTTCTTTCTAAGATATTCTAATACGCGACTCATTTTCTCTGGATAACGTTACCTGTATTCGCGTACATTACCTTTATATTTTCCGTGCTTCCATCTTCGTTTAGTCCATGCTGTATTACAGGAATGTGAGCTATATTTTCTGTGGTAATCATTGGTGTGAAATATTTCAGGTGGTGGTGAGCCTGAACCACTCCAATCAGCTAATAGCTACGACCGAGGTGCCAGCTGGATTACGTACTAAAGGCGTGTATTACTTAAAGGCCAGTGATGTCCCTTTGGTACGTGAGGAAGAGAGGAGTAATGTGCGCGAACATGTGATATTTGGAGATATATCGCCTCAGCCTCTGGACCAGTTGTCCACGCTCATTGAAGAGGTAAGAATCTGACGAAACCCGAAAATTATGGTATAAAGATGAAGAGCATAGTGATAATGGTGGGTATAATAAAGGTAAAGGTAAAGATGGGGGCATACGCTATACTGTGCGTGGCCTCGGTGCTCAACTCCGTCGCATTAGTTCTTGAGCCTGTGGTGGGTGACAACTCGCTACCCTGGGATACTGAATTATACATACTGATCATGAAAGTGATACTGATGATACCTGAAATATTACCTTCCTCCAGTATTTCTTCTACCTCCTTAAGTATTATCTCTGTTCCAATTCTGGCAATTAAAAAAGAGTTGTGCTTGGCTGAAAATAACCATTTCCTCTGGTTCACAAAGAGCTAGACTGAGTATATGGTATGAACCCAGTTATAATATTACCTCAAGCACTGGTGAACACAGACATTATGATATATCCTAATAACTTTTTTGAGGAAACTTCTAAAATGATCTGCCCCAATTATCAGCTGGTAAGGTCCATCCACATCTCCAAAGGTCTCCTTTGCCAGCTTAACACATTTACTCTAAGTATTCGGCAATATCTTTCAATCCCTTGACTATCAAATTTATATTCATATCGGTTACTGCAGCATTTGATTTGCATATATACCTATCTAGTTGTAGTAAGGGTTTAACCATATGATAGGTTTGGGTGCTCCTATTTGAAAGGATGCCTGATATGCCTAAGTTGTCTGAATTTAGGAAAGGTCATTCTAATTTCTCAGCAATCTCTCTACTAATGAAAGACTTATGTGCTCCACTTTGCTAATTATATAATTTGCTATTATGATTCAATTTCAAGTCTGTAGTCTGTAGACTTGTAAAAAATGTAGTCGTGCTCGATGTCACCTTGTAGTTGCTGGCTGGATGGTTGGTTGTAGTTGAGATCGGTTACGGCTTGATATAATCTTCGGCAAGCGTTCAGTACTTTCTCGGGAGAGCTGTGTAGAGCTTTTTGTAGATAGGCGTGTTTGCGCTGGCTGGTTGAGGTAAAAGGTACGTAGGTTGCTTGGTTGCTGCTTATGGTTGTGGTAATGGCTTGTTATGAGCTTCGTTAAGCGTCGTAGTAATTTGGTAGGACGTGGGAGAGCTGTATGATGCTCGGAACTTGGTAAAGCTTTTGTAGAGGTTTGTAGTTGATTGTAAAAATGCGTTGGGTGTCGTTTCACACCGGTAATCTGCCACCATTGTAAGTTTGTCTGTTTGTGGAGACTTTCTTCTTGGACTTAGTCAAAATGGTAACGAAGAGTTTATACAATTTTATTTATAAGTCCATTAAGGAACTTAGTTTTTCTACAACCAAATATGTAGACGAGCCAGAAAGTGGCGGCCGAGTTCTTAAGATGAGCTTCTAGGTAGTGCCGCGGTCCAAATCGTTCTCCCCATCGTTCTCACCACTATATAGACACTCGCTCTAGCTGCTTTCTAATTTGTTACCAGTTCACGTCTACATTTATGCTAGCCATAACCGACTGACGTACATGCAATTGTTTTATTATGACCTACTTGCTTGAGCTAAAAAAATGATGAGCTGTCATTGGTTCTCACGGTTAACTCTGAAAAGATACATATCATTTTAAATGCATTCTATTTACATAATTATAATAGTTAAATAATGATAATAAAAACAAATATATACCGTTTCATTTGATGAAAAGTACATGAAAATATCTTGTATAGAATTTGTAACACTTGTTACAATTGTATGATGATAGTTGTAATTCAATTATAATTATGATAGTAGTGCAAATTATTATATATGGCAGAAGTGATTACTACTGACACTTCGGTTATATGGGCATGTGGCACGTTACCCTGAAGCTGATCCTTCCCACCGTGTTGTATCTGTAATAGACAATCCGGCATGAAGAAGGCAAGGGGGCACCCATAAGGCTCGTGGATGGGGCAAGTTGATGTTTCCTGGTCGATAATTGCTTGGTATGAGATGGTAGCCTTCATGGGAA
>JACEEZ010025277.1:60000-65000 GCA_016584305.1 Chionoecetes opilio | reverse complement strand
TGAGATAGCCGTAAAATGGGAGTTTAACATAGTGTGTGTCTAATATGGGTTCGGGTTCGTTCGACTCTGGGTTGAACTTTTTATCTAAGAACTTTGAGATGGTTGTTTCAATTAATTTGAGGGGGTAGCCATTATTTTGGAAAAAATTAGTAAGGAATTTGATCTCATTATCAAAGGAAAACCAATTAGAAGAGAAACTATAGCATCTGTGTAGTAGGGTCTTAATAGTATTGATTTTAAAAAGGTTAGGGATGAATGAAGCATATTGAGTTCCCAAGCCAGTGAAAGTAGGTTTTCTATAGACTGAGGAGTCTATATTTTTCTATAGACTATATATATATATATATATATATATATATATATATATATATATATATATATATATATATATATATATATATATATATATATATATATATATTCTTATGGTTAAGGATATGTATATATTCTTACGGATACATGAGGATGTTCAGGGCGGCAAAAACACTCGTCATTTCTTCGGGGTTCTTTATGTGTGCGTGCAACGTTTCGCCAAAGGCACTTGGCATCATCAGGCTAAAATGGTTTATATTCGTTAAAATAATACTAAAAACTGCTATAAGCAAACATCTAAAAAATTTAAAGCTATGAAATAATCCTATCTTATCTATAAACTAAAAACATAATTTATAATTTAACTAACCTTGAAGTGTATGCTGTCTACGTTGGCAGAGGACTGAATGAACAATGATATTACAGGTAGCATTTCGGTTCCTATGAGGCGATCGGAAAGAGAGTCGGACGATCGAAACAGTGTGATAATCATTTGAGTATATGTAATTGGCATGAGGTGTCTTGATTGTTAAGATCAGGAGACAAGTGCTTGATGTGTATGGATTCTAACAATTTAGTATCACTAGAGAAATTTGCCTTGATAAGATTCTAAAATCATCAATAGAGAATGGGTGATCAAGATCATGGGAGTGTGAACGTATTGCAGATTGAGAAGGGGAAGAAATAGGTCGGCCAGTACGAACAGAAACACCTTTATGTTCTGCGAACCTAAGGGTTAGATTTCTCGACGTCTCGCCAATGTATCGAGCCTTACAACTCGAACACTCAAATTCATAAATTATATTGGAGATAAGAGTTCTAAGTATAGGATCTTTATATTTTAAATGTGTTTTTATAGTAAATGGATTAGTAAAAACAAATTCTAATTTTGAGTTAGGAAAATGTAACTTAAGTAGATCATTGAGATTTTTACGAATGATATAACTAAGATGGCCATAAAATGGAAGTTTAATATAATGTGTGTCTAATATAAATTCGGATTGACTCGACTTAGGGTTGAACTAAGAATCTAATAACTAGAACTAGAACTAACATCTAAGAAACTAGAAATCATTTTTTCTATCAATTTTAGGGGATAACCATTATTTTTGAAAAAATTGTAAGGAATTTAATTTAATTATCGAAGGCAAACCAGTTGGAGGAGAAACTATAACATCTGTGTAGTAAGGTCTTAATAGTTTTGGTTTTAAAAAGGTTAGGGATGAATGATAAATACTGAGTACCAAGCCTGTGAAGGTAGGTTTACGATAGACTGAGGTAGTAAAATAATTATCCTTACGTGTAACTAAGTTATCTAGAAATGGTAGTGATAATTGGTTTTCTACTTCATATGTGAACTTAATATTTGGGTGTTTAGAATTAAGGTAATTCAAAAATAAGGGAATATGTTCGACATTCTTAAAAAGTAAAAAGGTGTTATCAACATAACGTTTATAATAAAAGGGTTTAAAAGAGGTAGGACAGTCAGACAGACTAATTTGTTCATGATAACATAGAAAAGCATTGGCAAGGGAAGGACCCAAGCAAGACCCCATGGAAACTCCATCAGTTTGGACATGGAGAGTCTTTTATAGCTAAAGTTAATAAATCAGAGAATTGCTTTTTTGTGTAGTTAAGAAAAGTTGTAACATTATAAAATAAATTATCAGTGATGATCTCAATAGTCTCATCTAATGGAATATTTGTAAATAGGGATTGGATGTCAAAACTAGCCATAACCGCATTGTTTGTGTTAATTGTTTTTAATTCATGTGCAAAATAAAAAGATTTCTTACTTGCATATTCATTGGTAGTTAGGGGGTCAATTATTTATCGGGACAAAGTATTTAGCCAAGTTATAGTTAAAATTGCCAATAGTACTAAAAATAGGGCGTAAGGGGTTACCTATTTTATGAGTTTTCGGTAATCCATAGAGGATACCAGGGGAGGAACCGCTAGGAAATATATAATTGAAGGCTTCTTTAGTAATGACTTTTAATTTAAGTAGTGCTTTAAGATGACGGATAAGTCTGTCCTCCATTTTAGTAATGAAAGAAAATGTATTATCAGTAAGGACTTAAAATTTAGTTTTATCATTAAGGATGGATTCAGCTTTGTTAATATACTCAGTTTTATCTTAAATTACTGTACCACGTCATTTATCGGGTTTAGTGATTAACCCTTTCACGCACGGTGACGCGATCGCGTCAAAACGGGCCCGTCTGCAATCTGAGCTCTTGACGCGAATTGCGTCAAAAAAGTTAAAAATTCGCCAAAAATAAAGTATTTATCAGAATTGCGTCAAAATTTTCTGCGTTAAAGATCCAACGTAGACCTATAAAATAAAATAATTGTCAACTCTTTCGTGTGAGTGGATGTGAAATAATAAGGGTTTGTGTGTCAGTTTCCACTCAGCAGACAGCCTGTGCGCGGGAATTGTCGTCCCTTTAAAACGTGTCCCGAGCTGGCCATAATGACCATATGAAAATTATAATGGTATCGTTGGAATCCTCATAAAAATCCGCTTTTATTGGCATGTAAACCATAAAAAGTTGAATCAGGAAATTTCGAGCTACGAAGTGGTGAATGTAAGTATTTCTTATTTCTCTTTACTCAATAGTTTTTCGGAGTCGGTAAATTCCGCTATTTATTTGCATTTCTTGTTATTTTTTTCTTTCATAAGGCAGAATAATCTCTTGCAAAACCAATGATATATAATAATGCCAGGAAAAAAGAATACACGTTGGTGAAATTGATAACATGAAAAAATAATTCGCCGCACAGTCAGGCCATTTCGCGGGGCCCCTTAGGGAGCATAAGACGGATGTTGCAGTGGACGGAAAAACTTATTAAACTTTTCGTGCGTGAAAGGGTTAAGATAGTATTATCAGATTTAAGGTCATTTAAGGCATCGAACTGAATTTGTGGAGGTTTAGGGAAGGAATGTTTGTAGTCATTAAATTCGCGGTATGATGAGTGAGCAATAGTAGAAATGCCTTGAACCAAGTTATCCCATGACGGCCTGTATACCTGCCCTCCCTGGGCTGGTAGAGTAGATTCTTATGGTTAAGGTTGGTACATGAGGATGTTCAGGGCGGCAAAAACACTCGTAATTTCTTCGGGGTTCCTTATGTGTGCGTGCAACGTTTCACCAAGGCACCTGGCATCATCAGACGAAAATGTTAAGCATTTCGGTTCCTATGAGGCGATCGGAACGAGAGTCGGACGATCAAAACAGTGTGATAATCATTTGAGTATATGTAATTGGCATGAGGTGACTTGATTGTTAAGATCAGGAGACATGTGCTTGATGTGTATGGATTCTAATAATTTAGTATCACTAGAGAAGTTTGCCTTTGATAAGATTCTAAAATCATCAATAGAGATGAGTGATCAAGATCATGGGAGTGTGAACGTTTTGCAGATTGAGAAGGGGAAGAAATAGGTCGGTCAGTACGAACAGTAACACCTTTATGCTCTGCGAACCTAAGGGTTAGATTTCTCGACGTCTCGCCAATGTATCAATCCTTACAACTCGAACACTCAAATTCATAAATTATATTGGAGATTGGAAAACTCTTATCTCCAATATAATTTATGAATTTGAGTGTTCGAGTTGTAAGGCTCGATACATTGGCGAGACGTCGAGAAATCTAACCCTTAGGTTCGCAGAACGTAAAGGTGTTTCTGTTCGTACTGGCCGACCTATTTCTATCCCCTTCTCAATCTGCAATACGTTCACACTCCCATGATCTTGATCACCCATTCTCTATTGATGATTTTAGAATCTTATCAAAGGCAAACTTCTCTAGTGATACTAAATTATTAGAATCCATACACATCAAGCACTTGTCTCCTGATTTTAACAACCAAGTCACCTCATGCCAATTACATATACTCAAATGATTATCACACTGTTTCGATCGTCCGACTCTCGTTCCGATCGCCTCATAGGAAGCGAAATGCTACCTGTAATATCATTGTTCATTCAGTCCTCTGCCAACCTAGACAGCATACACTTCAAGGTTAGTTAAATTATAAATTACGTTTTTAGTTTATAGTTAAAATAGGATTATTTTATAGCTTTAAATTTTGGTGTTTTAGTTAAAAATTTGAGCTACTCGCTCGCCACCCACATCCATCAACAGTGGGCCCTATATAATATGTGCGTCCACTACACGTATCTCTGTGGGCGCCCCTGACCCTCACCATGTCTCGGTTAGCAGTGATAACCTTGGTATTGTTGTTTATCCTCAAAATTGGGTTCCCCACTAATGTCCCTTTTATTGATGTTCTAAAACATAGGTATGGTAATGCTTCTCTATCACAATATCGTAAACTGGAGAAGACTGATTTCAAAGTAAAAAAGACTCAACTGGATATAGAATTTTTACAAACTTGTAAAGCATATGGCGTAATCCCTAACTTTCTTCAATTCAAATTATATAAACCCATGCTAACCACTACATTTATATATAGGTCATTTCAATTTAAATTGCTAAACTTAGAACTAAAAGAGAAAAACTGTCTACTTAAAAATTGTACAGAGGACTTTTATCAATCTAAATCTGATCTGAAAAACACTTTGTCTTGGCTTGATTATAATTGTCTTTTTAATAGATTAGTACGTAGTAATGACTCTAAATTCAAAACAGCTAAAGCTTGTCATAGGAAAAAACTGTGTTCTC
>JACEEZ010025277.1:0-52500 GCA_016584305.1 Chionoecetes opilio | reverse complement strand
GAGTCCATAACACCGTGGGCTATGCCAATCCGCCGTAAGACTTTTTGACGTGACCCGCCGTCATTATGAACTGCGCTACCAAGGTATGTAAAGCTTTCCAAGATCTACATGTCCTCGCCGCACGCATGAACAGACTGTACTGTTTCATCTATTAAGCCTCCAAACACCTGGACCTTGGTCTTAAGCCAGGAGACCTCAAGTCCCAAAGGCTTTGCCTCCTCGTGCAGAGCCTCGAAAGCCATCACCAGGACCTCCAGCGACTCCTGGCAAAATAACTGCATCATCGGCAAAAACAAGATCAGTGATCTTGGTGTTGCCGAGGGATGCTCCACAATCACTTTGATCTACAACTTTGCCCAATACCCAGTCCACACAAGTGTTGAACAGTGATGGGGCGACGCACCTTGCCTTACTCCTGTATTAACAGGAAAGAAGCTGGATACACCTCCCCGACACTTCACAGCTCTCTCAGTTCCAGAGTACAGACCAGTCATAAAACCAATAGTCCTTGCAGGAATCCCGCGAAGTCGCAGAAGATCCCAGAGTGACTCAAGATGCACTGAGTCAAACGCCTTCTTGAGATCATGCAAGCATCCCCTGTCGAAATTCACGTCGGCGTTCCACCAGGACACGACGCGCTAGGATACGGTTCGTTGTTGACTTACCAGGCTTGAACCCAGACTGCTGAGGTTTTTGATGCTTCAGCAGATGACTGCGCATCCGTGTCAGCAATA
This sequence comes from Chionoecetes opilio, assembly GCA_016584305.1. Classification (NCBI taxonomy): domain Eukaryota; kingdom Metazoa; phylum Arthropoda; class Malacostraca; order Decapoda; family Majidae; genus Chionoecetes; species Chionoecetes opilio. Next base: position 51,766 of record JACEEZ010025277.1, on the reverse strand, counting down.
GATGGGCACACACCTTGCCTGGCACGCTGAGCAGTGTAATACCGCGGTAATTGTTGTAGTCCTGACGGTCCCCTTTCCCTTTCCAGATAGGGACGACCAGCCCCCTTTTTCAATCAGGAGGAATCGTACCTGATTGCCACACGACAGTCAGGACAGCATGTAACCCGCGGATCATGGTCTCATCCCCAGCTTTGAGGAGTTCCGCACTAATATTACAGACACCAGTTGCCTTTCCACCCATCAACTTTGCTACATCCTCTCTGATTTCGTCAAGAGATGGTGCGGTTTCATCAATGGGAAAATCGTCATCCACTGCCCGTAACCCAGTATAGAAGACAGTAACAGAATAAAGAAAGGGGGGTGGGCAACTTTAGTACGGGAGGTGACTTGTCACTCCTCTCTTGAAGAAATTTGGTAGTAGTAGGTAGGTTAGTAGGAAGGTGGACAAATTGGGAACGGAAGAGAGTTTCATAGTTTACCAGTGAAAGGGATGAAAGAGTAAAGATACTGGTTAACTCTTGCATTAGGAATATGGAAATAATAGGGATGAGTGAGTAGACAGTCTTGTGCAGCGAGGCCGCCGAAGGGGAAGATGTATGCAGTTAGCAAGTTCAAAAGAACAGTGAACATGAAAATAACGGTAGAAGATAGCAAGAGAAGTCACATTGTGGCGGTGATTTAAAATTGAAGTAAGTCAGCGGAAGGCAGTTGATGCGAAGAAAAACATTTAACCAAACCCTTTTTAGGAGAGCTGTATGAGTGACAGTCTGACAGTCACTAACTATATGAGTCTGTCTTGTGAGGGTTTTCCCCTGCTACTGGTAACATGTAACCCAGTACAACCAGCCGCATGGTCGTCGGGGACTAAACCGGCTACCCCAGTGGTCTCACAAGACTGGGGGGGATCCACTCATACAGCTCTCCTAAACAGGGTTGAGTCAAAAGCTTTTCGTCTCTTCAACTCTCCTCCTCTGACTGACTGTCTTCAATCTTTAAACCACCGCCGCAATGTTGCTTCTCTTGCTATCATCTACCGTTATTTTAATGCTCACTGCTCTTCTGAACTTGCTAACTGCATGCTTCCCCCCTCCCGCAGCCTCGCTGCACAAGTATTTCTACTCATTCTCATCCCTATTCTGTCCATCTTCCTAATGCAAGAGTTAATCCGTATCTTTATTCTTTCATCCTTTTCACTGGTAAACTCTGGAACTCTCTTCCTGTTTCTATTTTTTCATCTTCCTACTACTTGACATTTTTCAAGAGAGGAGTGACAAGACACCTCCCGAACTAATTTGGCCCACTCCCTTTTCCTTATTCTTTTACAGTCTTCTTTATAGGGACTGGCAACTAAGCGTGCTTTGTGTTAACTCTTTTTTTTGTGTCCTTGTCCAGTCCTTTGTGAAGTAAAAAACAAAATAAAAAGCCTAAAAAATCTCTGACGACTTAAAGAGCACATGCACTACAATAACATCCATGGTAAGCGTTACTTACACGACCGGATAGTAGTGCTGAATAGCATCCTGTCTGAACAAGGGTTGCAAATTGAATTCATCTTGACCAATGTTTAGTGTATGTAAGAAATCCTCCACAGGAAAAAGACTCGCGGTTACTCTCCCACTAACTGCATCTACCATGTTTGGATTAGCGCCGCATTATTGGAAATGACCACATCGAATTATGATTGTAAAACTAGTAAAGTCTGGTCAAGGTCAAGAAAATCAGTGCGATCATCTAAACACACAATCGCACTGTTCAGCATTCTAGTAAGCTGATTGGCCTGTTGTAAAAGGTAAAGACAAAAGGTTTTAAAAGATGTCGGACATTAGTTTCAAGAATTTCCAACCTTTTAATGTTAATGTTAATATACCTTTCGGTTAGCAGCCAAAATAGTAACCAGTCGATTATAGTTCTCCCGCAAGTTTTAGACATGTTCATCCATAGCTGTCCCAAATAAGAACTGAGACACCCTACCGAAAGTATTGACACGGTTTCGCTTGGTTTGGGCATGGAAGGGATGGAGCCTATAATCATGGTTTGCATGCAACAAGGTTAGCTTCATGAAGGTCAGTCTATCCTTCAAAATGTTTAGAATGGAATGAACATGCAATACATGCATTTCACATAGCAGGATGTGAAAGAAAATTAGTTAGACTTGTGATCGTAGATTAAAGCCGTGCATGGCGTTAGTGGTAATTGGGTTGGTTGAAGTGCGGGAAAGTAGGTTAGCACATTTAGCAAAAGTCGGGGGTGTGTTCGGGCTTTGGTCTTCTTTAACCTGTCATTATGAATTATGTCGACAGTATTAAGATATGGATAAAATACCTCAAATTTATTGCCATGGTTCTAACCAACAATCAGCGCGGGCCAAAGAATTTCGGCGCCAACTTGGAATTCCTACTCTCAGTTTGAACCATTACGGTATAGCCAATTCGTATAGAAATGAACCGCTCGCTATGTTGCTGTGCCATCATCTCAGCACGAGAAGCTTGTAGCCTTTCCCTGACCCTTTTGTGTACATTAGTAAAAACATGCAAATGTTGATTAAGATAGTTCTCTATGTTATACACAAGTTTACTTGGGCTGGCCAATAGGTCATATGACATCCGTTTATCCGCACCATAAAGTATGTAGTGAAGAGACTTTCCCGTTGACTCGCAAACTAAACTATTAACCCCTTGAGGCCCAGAACGTAATTTGGGTACCATTAGATGATTTTTAGTGAATATAAGCAATATGTTATAGATATGACCAGTTTAGTATCCTTGTCCACTAACTAATCTGGTATATTAAGTGACTTTTCTTAATTTTATGTCTGGACAACATACAATTTTTTAGAGCAAAGGAAAGATCTGGGCGTGAAGGGGTTAATGCTAGCTGTCACGTATTGTAAATAATCTTCCCAATTGTCGTGCAAACTGTTTACGCCAGGTCGTAACGCGTCAAGGACAGGCTTCCTGTTAACGAGCTCCTCCAGCCCATTAGAGCTTGGATGGTATGCAACCACGAAAGTCTGCTTTACATACTGTAACATTGTGAATTTGTTATGCATCACATACTTCACATACTGTGAAATACTGTATATTGCACAAATCTCCGCAAGCAATGCATTACGGAACTTAGCGCTATTATCATTGAGTAATACTCCTGGTGTGGAATAAGAGCAGAAAAGTAAAGTAAAGTAAATATGGGTGCATACGCTATGCTACGCGTATCCTTCGGTGCTCATCTCCGTGGCATTAGCCCTTTGAGCCGGTGGTGGGTGAGAACCCATTACCTCGGGACACAGGTATAGTATGACATCCGGACTACCGCAGTTACCTTCCCCAGGTTTCCCCATGCAGGTACCCATTTATCCACCCGAAAGGGAGGAAGAACAGCTGAATTGGCTGGTTGCCGACTTGCCCAGGCCCGGATTCGAAACAGGGCCAGCAGATTCGTAGCCAGGCACGCTAGCCACTAAGCCACGGAGGCAGTAAAGGTGGGTAATTAATGCATGGGCTAGAGTCGCAGCCGTTTTATTCTTCACCGGTGCAACAACAAACAAAATTTATGGTCTACACACACCATAAGTTATTGCGAGCCGTGATGACACTTGAGCAATTGTAGAAGATCTGTTGCTACGTCCCATCGTTGCTCAGGTGGCGGGTACTCGGGTCCTGGAGTCGTCCGGGTGGCGGGTCCTGGAGTCGTCCCTTTGTGTTGGGCACAAGATACACACCTGGTAACATATTCCTCAATGTCCACACACCTCGTGGGCCACAAATACACACGCCTCGCGGCTGCAAGGGTACGGTTACGTTCCAGATGTCCAACCATGGGCACATCGTGCATAAATTTAAGTACCATCGGATCAGAAACGTCAGGAATAACATATTGTTCCACTGGGTCCCTTTTCTGAGGCCAATCTCGGCACAGTACCCTGTCAGTCGACAGGAAAAATTGTGAGTAATGCACTGGTAATGGTGGTAATTTCCTAGTCTCATCGCCGGATTCTAAGGCATAGATAACCTTCCCCCAAATTTCATGTTTGCGTTGTTCGACGCCCAATTCGTGGAGTGAAAAATTCGTCACGGGAGTTGCCCCTGTGACCGCCCCACCACCGGAACGTTTCGCGATAGCGCATCAGCTACCACATTTGCACGCCCGGACAAAAATGTTCGCAGGTTGGGTTAAACTCTTGGATCGTCAGATACCATCGTGCAGGCCTACCGGATAAATGCATACCCTTAAATAGCTCAGTAACGGCTGGATGGTCGGTATAGACAGTTATTGCATAGCCAAAAATAATGTCTTTGAAATGTTTGAGAGCCCAAACTACTCCGAGGGTGTCTTAATGTGTAACTGAGTAATTTACCTCTGCCTGGATAAGAACTCTTCTCGCATACGCGATTACACGGTTCTTCCCTCTTTTATCTTTCTGCATCAGTACTACACCAAGTCCCACGGCTGAAACGTCTGTACATAGTTGAAATGGAGCTGAAAAATCTGGAACTGCCAAGACAGGAACTTTCACGAGTGCATGTTTACGTTACCCTCTCATAATCTTGTTATTTACAGGTAACGGGATCTACTCATGTAAGATACAGTGTCAATGACGTGTAGGGGTGATTACCAGTGATGCCCTCCTGATAGGCAGGTAACTTGGTTTGCTGCCCAGAGGTATACATCAATGTGGTAGTAATTGCAAGTGGTCGAGCGGTTTTAATCAGGCTTGCTGATTTAAGTAACGTATAAGTATTGTAAGTAAGTAAAGTAAGTGCCAAGGAATCGAGTGAGACAAGAATATTATTATAAATATATATTGTATTATATATATATATATATATATATATATATATATATATATATATATATATATATAATATATATATATATATATATATATATATATATATATATATATATATTTATAATACAATATATATTTATAATAATATTATTGATATGCGATATATATATATACACACTATAAGGTTATGTTTACAATACAAAGTCACGAGTTCTTTACAAACGGCCAAGGAAGCTTAAGTTTCAATAGACAGGCCAGAACAATTAATATCGTGACAAGTACTCACTCACTCACAGGGGAGTGAGTACATGCTCAGACTCACATGGAGTCTTAGCTTAGGAGAGCCTGGTATCGCGTTTCCCCCTCTTCTGACTTTCCGGCCCCTCGGCCGCGTCTTATAAAGGAAGGTTTCTTTCTTGAACAGTTGTTTATACAGGAACTGCTGAGTGCGTGGAATGAGAAGGTCCGCTCGCTGTTCACACGGCGATGACGCAAACACACCCAACGTTAGTTGTGTCTGTTCAGGTGTGCATTTGCTTATGAACTAAGATAAGTGGCTTTTAATCCACAGGCACACACAAAACACTGACTATGTATTCTCAAGAATGCAAGCAGCAGCGGAACAACACGATTATGTCAATGTCAACATTATCGAGGGAGGATGTAGTGTCTGTCCGAGCAACACAATAACAGCTGTGTTGCTGAAAGAGGCAGACACACGTACATACACCTCCAACATGAATACATGCTGATAACATATATGTTTCATCATACACATACATATACTATATCCAGTGCCATAACATCGCTCGGTCAACTACCCTATCGCGTCCTCGCGATGGTCTAGAGACATATACCTAACCAAAAGTAACCATGTTACAACATTGTGTACTAATGATTCTCGGTGTTGCAGGCATTGCTCCTAAAAAATGCCTATACAAGGTGAGGGCTTACATGACAACATAGCAAAGAGGAATTACAATAATAATGGTTGGTATAACAAAATAATGCTATAAGGTTAATGCACATAAATATATTGGTAGAGTCCTTTACAGCAGTATTTAAATCTGAGCTATTATAAAACAAAATGGACTCAAAGGCTGTTAGGACTGTGTTAAAATCCCTGCAAATTCATTAAAAAGCGCGTTGTGAAACTCTACAGCGTTGTCACTTAATAATACTCGAGGTTATGAGTAAGAACAAAATACAGTAGATTGGCCCTGAGGGCGTGAGCAATCGCACTGGCAGTTATTTAGATATCAATTATTAATTATATCTGTACTTTAAGACCTGCTTCTTTAAACTTGAGGAGTACGGCTTCTTAGCTAATAACATCTGACTCCGGGTCTTTACTACAAATTATCACATCATTAAGATATGCATATATATATTACTAGCCGCAAAGCCGCCCTCTGGACGGACGATTTTGGCTAGCTCCTGCGGAGGGCTATTGGTGGGCCTTCGGCCCACCAAACACAGACTCTCCAGATAGCCCCTTCTAACTTTCCTGAAATCATGGATGTATAAATGTATGTATTAACGCCAACCCATTCACATCACCCCCAACCCATTCACTCACCCATTACCCATCACCCCCCACCCATTCACTCACCCATTACCCATCACCCCCCACCCATTACCCATCACCACACACCCATTCACTCACCCATTACCCATCACCCCCCACCTATTCCCTCACCCATCACCCCCCACCCATTCACTCACCCATCACCCCACACCCATTACCCATCACCCCACCCATTCACTCACCCATTACCCATCACCCTACATCAAGGTTTCCTCATTTCTCGCAACCCACTTTTTTTTCCACAATTCTCGCTAATAGGCTGCTAAAAAAAGAAAAGTGATCGGATCATCTCATAAGTTGGCTTAAAACCTTCCCCTGCTCAACCCGGTTCCAAAACTGTGCCATATGAGGGGATTCCGCCACAGGGGGCGGAACCTATACCACACACACAGACAGACAAGACAGACAGACAGACACACACACTTTCGCTTATATTATTATAGATGTGCATACCAGAGAGTATTTAATCCTCTGAAAAGTGATAGGAGCTGATTACAGGTCAAATAGAATTATAAATCAATAAAAATGCGCGCTGGGAGTGCAAAATAGCTGTAACCTCCCTTGACATGCGCAACATTGGCATTTGCTGCTTTTTTAGAGTTTAATGATATTATTTTTATATTTTATTTCGTTATTTTGAGACACACTTATTTAAACTGAAGAAGTAGCCGACGGCTGTTAAGCTAATAAAACTGGAGACTCCAGGTCTTAAAAAAAAATTATCACGTTAAAATAAATGCATTTACCTTTTTGCATTTCAAAGAGTAATGTATGTATTTATCATCCTCTGAAAAGTGATAAGAGCTGCCTTCACCTAGAATAGTATTCCAAGCAATAAAAATGTGCATAAGGAGTGCTAATGACATTAATCTCCTTTGACAAGGGCGCCTGTGGCACCTGGCTGCGAAATCATCAATACTTTTTGTGTTATAATATCCTTACATAGACAAAAATGTATTCCCTGGCAGAGAAATTGGGATTAATAACACCAGTGGCCTGAGGGAGAGTCCACGGCAGGGGTAAAATAATATCTACCTGCAACGGATGTGTTAGAACTAGACATCTAGTTAGTAGAGGAGATAAAATGAGTTACAGTAGGGTTATTATAAATGTTACCACCGGAGGTACTCGGAGGTAATTACTTTCATCCCTCAATTCAAGAGGTAATTTCTCAAACAAAGGTTAACTTCCCTGTACTGTCATTACCTGATTCCTCAGAGGCTAGGAGTTCATGTGTTATACATTCTAGCAACTTTTCCTCGGTGAATAATTCACTCACATTCTAACTTTGATAAAGAGTCTATAAATTCATAAGTAAAACTTTAATTAAGTTAAATAATATCACCCATCTCCTGGCCTTAAAGGCAATTCTAAAAGGAGAAATTAATATCTATAATAATATAAGCGAAAGTGTGTCTGTCTGTGTGTGTGTGTGTGTGTGTTGTCCGCGATAGGTGCCGCCCCCCGTGGCACAATCCCATCATATGGCACAGTTTTGGAACCAGCTCGACCAGGGGCACATTTTAAGCCTACTTATGAGATGATCCGATCACTTTTTTTTTTTTTTTTAACAGCCTATTAGCGAGAATTGTGAAAAAAAATGGGTTGCGAGAATTGAGGAAACCTTGATGTAGGGTGATGGGTAATGGGTGAGTGAATGGGTGGGGTGATGGGTAATGGGTGTGGGGTGATGGGTGAGTGAATGGGTGGGGGGTGATGGGTTGGGGGTGATGGGTGATGGGTGAGGGAATAGGTGGGGGGTGATGGGTAATGGGTGAGTGAATGGGTGTGTGGTGATGGGTAATGGGTGAGTGAATGGGTGGGGGGTGATGGGTAATGGGTGAGTGAATGGGTGGGGGGTGATGGGTAATGGGTGAGTGAATGGGTTGGGGGTGATGTGAATGGGTTGGCGTTAATACATACATTTCTACATCCGTGATTTCAGGAAAGTTAGAAGGGGCTATCTGGAGAGTCTGTGTTTGGTGGGCCGGCCCACCAATAGCCTTCCGCAGGAGCTAGCCAAAAAGTCCGCCCGGAGGGCGGCTTTCCGGCTAGTATTGCATATAGGGATGATATGATAAGCGAACAAATTATTAAAGTAATCGTCCAGACCATTTCATCATTCCTGATTTAATGCAATAAAATTATAGCCATTATCGAGTGACAACAATATGTTGTCACTTTTTGCATCCAGTCAGCCGTTTTTTAATAATCCGCAATAAAAATCTGCAAATTCCCCGAGCTTCGAAAACGCTCCTCAAGGCTTGCAGACGTCACACCACGGCTCAGTGATGTCACAAGTGGAAGCCTCCTCTCCCCATGCTGACCCAAAAGCACGTAAACACAAGAGATAAATATAGTATTTGAAGATTTTTGGGTGTTTCTGATAGATTTTTTTTGCGATATGCCATATGCATGCATCATTTATGGGTGCAGCAAGACAGCTGTGGGTTTCCAGAGAAGTTTGCACACGTTTCAGACCAATACGACAATGTTAAATGTGTTGAAAAGATTAGTGCGGCGGACAAGGGTAGATCATCACCCCACACCCACCCACCCATCTCGTAGCCACACCATAGCTTACAAAGCCCGCTATGGTGTGTGACAGAAAAGAGAGAGAGAGAGAGCAAGGTTGAATATACGATGAGAAATAAGAAAAACACTAAGAAACCAATATAAATGCATGTTTGAAGGAGGAATAGGAGGGGGAGGAAGAAGAGGGGGAAGAGGAGGAGGGGGAGGAAGACTCAGGAAAATAATGACCTTGTGATGTTAGTAGACGAATTAGCAAAGAGGAGAGAGGGAAGGAGGGAAGGAAGGAGAGAATTTGAGGGTTCCTCTAAATTAAGTCCCTGTCGGAGAGAGAGAAGAGGCCTCCTCTCCATTTCCTTATTTTTAGTCGATTTTTTTTTTCTCTCTCTCTCTCTCTCTCTCTCTCTCTCTCTCTCTCTCTCTCTCTCTCTCTCTCTCTCTCTCTCTCTCTCTCTCTCTCTCTCTCTCTCTCTCTCTCTCTCTCTCTCTCTCTCTCATTATCCTTTCGAACGACAATCAGAGATGTGTGTGTGTGTGTTTCGAAACTAAACATAGGATTTTCTCGAAAGTACCTTCATTGTGATTCCCACGCAAACATTATAGTTTCCCTTACTTACCAATCCATGTTTTGGAGAGGTGTCAGGCCCTCCTTCCCTCTCTCCTCATTGTTAAATCGTCTACAAACATATCACAATGTCATTATTGTCCTGAGTCTTCCTCCCCCTACTCCTCTTCCCCTCCCTCCTATTCCTCCTTGAAACATGCATTTATATTGGTTTCATAGTGTATTTGCTTATTTCTCATCGTATATCGAACCTTGCTCTCTCTCTCTCTCTCTCTCTCTCTCTCTCTCTCTCTCTCTCTCTCTCTCTCTCTCTCTCTCTCTCTCTCTCGCTTTACTGTCACACACCATAGCGGGCTTTGTATTCTGGCTCGAACATGTATCACATTCGGCGGTTGGTTTTCCACATATACGCGACCAGCATCATCTACTTCTGTCTCAGATTGAGCATCATACTCTACATCTGTCACAGCGACAGATTCACTGTCTGACACCGAACTACAATCGCTCATCATTTACATTTGCTGGTCGATACGACGGGTGTCACAAATGCAGACGACGTTGTTTACATTTTAGCTCCTCCTGTGACGTCATCAATAATATTCACGGGGCTGTTGGGATGAAGAATTTTTTTTTCGCGCGCTTTTTACAAAAGTCGTGTTTTTACGGAAATAAGGCCTGGACATCAATTATTTTTGGTGGATTCGGTATTTTGAAGGAACATTCAACATAATTAGGCAAAGAAAAAAAGGGTCTGGACGATTACTTTAAGAATTACAAGAAATGATGAAACAATAGTAGTAAATAAATTTAAAGCATCTACACAAGAAATAACTGACATGTTAATCACTAAAAATCACTTCACATGGCTATATAAACAAAATATATGTGAAAGTTACTCTATCTCACCGTGTTATGTAAACAAGTGGCGTAATTAACATACATCTCATGTAATGTCAGCTAACGAGGTGCTTGTACTCATTAAAAATCTTGTAATGTCTGCACGCCAAGGTTCACTCGTACAGCAGAGTCAGAAGTCAATAAGGGCGTTCCTCCAAGGAGGGTGTAACAGCGAGGAGGCGATTGTATCATGTTGACGGGCTGTGGGCGCAGGCAGGCCTTGGGGCGCTGTGTGGGCTGGAGGTTGAGTGTGGAAGGACAGGCGATGTAACTCGCGTCCCGTCTTCATGATAACAACTAAGTCTTGTCCTTTCGTCCGTCTTCCCCGAAAAAAACATTGTCCTCTTGATACAGCTGAATCCCAATGCAATTTTATGCATGAGGATGTGAATGTAGCCTTATGGCTCTATTATACAGAGTGAGGATTCTAATATGTGGATGAACAGTGTTTAACGATGAGAGAAGCTACTGAACACGCCCTTTCTGAGGTCGTGAGGTCAGTGATGACAACAACATTAATCAATCTTTTTCTCACTGTGACTCCCGTCACGCTTGTCTCTTAAGCTTCGCTCACTTGTTCAATGCTTATTCCACAATACATCGTCCTCCCCTTACGTGTATTATTATGTTACTCGTCCATTACATGAAGGCACTCTTATATTACTTATTGTTATAGTATTTTACCATATGTTACCGATGTCACCAATTATGTTGTGACATATGGTACCGATGCCATCAATTATATTATGACATATCCCACCGCTGCCACCAATTATGCTACCCTCTCATAATCTTGTTATATACAGGTAACGGGATCTACCCATGTAAAATATAGTGTCAATGACGTGTAGGGGTGATTACCAGTGATGCTCTCCTGATAGGCAGGTAACTTGGTTTGCTGCTCAAAGGTATACATCAATGTGGTAGTAATTACAAGTGGTCGAGCGGTTTAAGTAAGGCTTGCTGATTTAAGTAACGTATTAGTATTGTAAGTAAGTAAAGTAAGTGCCAAGGAATCGAGTGCGACAATACTATTATTATAAATATATATTGTATTATATATAAAATATATATATATATATATATATATATATATATATATATATATATATATAATATATATACATATATATATATATATATATATATATATATATATATATATATATATATATATATATATATATATATACACTATAAGGTTATGTTTACAATACAAAGTCACGAGTTCTTTACAAACGGCCAAGGAAGCTTCAGTCTTAATAGACAGGCCAGAACAATTAATCATCTATTCTTCAATATATATATATATATATATATAATATATATATATATTATTATAATATATATATATTATATATAATATATATACTAAGTTATGTTACAATACAAAGTCACGAGTTCCTTACAAACGGCCAAGGAAGCTTCAGTCTTAATAGACAGGCCAGAACAATTAATATCGTGACAAGTACTCACTCACTCACAGGTGAGTGAGTACATACTCAGACTCACATGGAGTCTTAGCTTAGGAGAGCCTGGTATCGCGTATCCCCCTCTTCTGACTTTCCGGCCCCTCGGCCGCGTCTTATAAAGGAAGTTTTCTTTCTTGGACAGTTGTTTAAACAGGAACTGCTGAGTGCGTGGAATGAGAAGGTCCACTCGCTGTTCACACGGTGATGACACAAACACATCCAACGTTAGTTGTGTCTGTCTAGGTGTGCATTTGCTTATGAACGGCTGCTGATAAGTGGCTTTTAATCCACAGGCACACACAAAACACTGACTATGCATTCTCAAGAATGCAAGCAGCAGCAGAACAAAACAATTATGTCAATGTCAACATTATCGAGGGAGGATGTAGTGTCTGTCCGAGCAACACAATAACAGCTGTGTTGCTGAAAGAGGCAGACACACGTACATACACCTCCAACATGAATACATGCTGATAACATATATGTTGCATCATACACATAGCTACATATAATATATCCAGTGCCATGACATTTAAACTCTTCGCAACTACGCTCATGAGGGGCATCCCAGTGATAAGACAATTTTTCCTAAAAGCCGTGTGAGATCAAAAGCTTTTGATAGAGTCCGGCACAAGATCCTTAAATTCTAAACTACCCTTATTCGGTTTCTATCTCTCTCTCTAACTAACTAACTCTAACTAACTCTCCTATATCTTAAGTGTCCTTTCTAACCGTTTTATAGCAGCTACTGTAGACTGTCATTGTTCTTCTCCTAAGTTTATCAATACTGGTGTTCCTCAGGGTTCTGTCCTATCACTCACTCTTTATATTATTCATTTATGATCTTTTAAGTCTAACTCAATACCCTATCCACTACTTTGCTGATGATTCTACCCTGACTTTTTCAACTTTGTTCATTAGTCGTCCAACTCAACAGGAACTAAGTGATTCACGGAAAGATGCCACAGAGCATCTAACTTCTGACCTTTCTATAATTTCTGATTGGAGCAAAGCAAACCTAGCTTGCTTTGTTCGATGCCTCAAAAACCCAATTTCTTCACCTATCTACTTGACATAACCTTCCAAAAAACTATCATCTATTCTTCAATGATACTCAACTGTCTCCCTCTTCTACAAGGAACAATCCGGACTAACCTTAGGTAATATTCTGAGCTGAAAATCACACCTCATCTCTTGCTAAGCACAGTTTTTAAGAAGTTAGGTGTCCTGTAGCGTCTGTGTCCATTTTTTCTCTCCATCTCAGTAGCTTACGCTGTAGAGGGGCCTTATCCGCCCATGTATGGAGTATGTCTCACATGTTTGTGGCTGATCCACTCATACAGCTCTCCTAAACATGGTAGAATCAAATGCTTTGCCTCTCATCAACTCCCCTCCTCTGGCTGACTGTCTTCAATCTTTAAATCACCGCCGCAATGAAGCTTCTCTTGCTATCTTCTATCTTATTTTCATGCTCACAACTCTTCTGAACTTACTAACTGCATGCCTCCCCCCCTCCCGCGGCCTCGCTGCACAAGGCTTTCTACTCATTATCATCCCTATTATGTCCATCTTCCTAATGCAAGAGTCAACAAGTATCTTCATTCTTTCATGCCATTCACTAGTAAACTCTGGAACTTTCTTCATGTTTCTATTTTTTCACCTTCCTACGACTTAAATTTGTTCAAAAAAAGAGATAACAGGACACCTCCCGAACTAAATAAACATAAGAAAAACTTAAGAAAATAAGGAAGCTACAAGAGGCCGTGAGACCTACACGAGGTAGTTCCTGTTACTTAATACTACCTACATCCACCTTTCATGCTCATCCATGAATTTATCTAGCCTCATGTTAAAGCTCTCTGATGACTCCGCACTAATTGCCTGTCTACTGAGTCCATTCCAATCATTTACCACCTTATTTTAGAACCAGTTTTTCCCTATTTCTTTTTTAAATCTACGTTTTTCCAGCTTGAATCTGTTACTTCTTGTTCTACCCTGGTTACTAGCCGTAAGAACTTTTCCTACCTCTCCTTTATTATATCCCTTTATCCAATTAAAAACTTCTATTAGATCGCCCCTTACACTGCGTCTCTCGAGTGAGTGTAAATTTAATAGCTTCAATCTCTCCTCATAACTAAAGTTACGCATCCCTTGAAAAATTTTGTTCATCCTTCTCTGCACGGATTATAGCAAGGCTATATCCATCCTGTAATATGGAGACCAAAACTGAACCACATAGTCTAGGTGAGGTCTGACTAGAGCCAAATAATGCTTTAGAATTACCTCAGCACCTCTAATTTTAACACTTCTGGTAATGAATCCTAACACCCTATAAGCTCTATTTCTAGCCTCAATACATTGTTTCCTAGGTCGGAGGTCTTCTCACCTTCGGTCGGAGATCTTTCTCACCTTCTGTTCTTTTCAGCGATACATTGCGTATGGTGTATCTATTACCTGGTTTTTTTCTACCAACATTCTGCACTTATCAATATTAAATTCCATCTGCCATCTGACTACCCACTCATTAAGTTTATCTAAGTCTCCCTGCAATATGTTCACATCAGACTGTGATCCAATAATCCTACCTACCTTAGTATCATCAGCAAACTTGCTGATATCACTGCTCCAAGTCGTTGATGTAAATAAAAAATAGTAATGGACCCAAAACAGACCCTTGTGGAACCCCACTTGTCACCTGCCCTCATTCAGATTTAGAACCATTAATTGTAACCCTTTGTTGCCTATAAGCCCACCCCCCATTCTATATTCTCTTACAGTTTTCTTTATAGGGATTGGCAACTAAGCGGGTTTTTTTTGTCCTTGGTAGTTCTTTGTGCTGTAAAAATAAAACGTACATTACACGGAGATGTGTGGCGCATGGTGCCATGAAACAGTACAGTTTTTTTGTGACAGGTGCCAACAGGACAGCTTGCTGGCCAAGCTAGCTGTCTCAACAAACTCATATGCATGCGCTAAAATTCATTGGAATTATATTATTATATCTCCTTGCTAGAAACAGCTGACCTCTCTTTCTCTCTCTCTTATTTATTGCTTCATAAAATGTTGTACCCATGCTTTCGTACAAAGAATATAACCACGCTATTGTCCCGATAGCCACTTGTTCGTCAAGCGTACTCGAGTCTGGTCCCCGGGCTTCGGTGTCGTGTGACCAGCAGTCTGTTTATGAGGTGCAGTCCAGCTTTGTTTACTAACAAAAGAAAACGCGAACTGCGCATGCGCGGAGGCGAATATTTTTTAGTAAATTGATATAAAAGGACTATTTCATCCCTATATTTGGCTAATCTATCCTGTAAATCTCCAGCCATGTTGTCGGAGGACGCCTGCGAATGATTTTGCTGATAACAAATAGTCTTTGTTAGTAAACTTTTGCCTCCGGGCATGCACAGTTCGCGCCCCCCCTTTTGTTGATAAACAAAGACAAATTTGTTTTCGTATGACGCCTGGGCATGCCTTTGTTGATCAACAAGTCATGTTAGGCCCTTTAAATCACTTTACTAAAAAATATTCGCCTCCGCGCATGCGCAGTTCGTGTTTTCTTTTGTTAATAAGCAAAGGTGGACTGCACCTCATAAACAGACTGCTGGTCACACGACACCGGCAACGGCGGCCTTCAGACCAATCGGCCACGCCACACCGGGACGCATATTCACCAAGTATGGAAAGGATCGCCTCCTACTTCACTCTTGAACACGTCAGGTTAAGTTACGTTAGGTTACGGTTAAGTTATGTTGGGTTTCCTTATCTGAAACATGGTAATTTTGTGTGGGCATCACAATGAGGGTTTTTAGGAGAAAATCCTATGGTTAGTTTCGGAGCTACAGCCAGGCGTCTTCACCCTGAGAAGGTGATCCTTACCAGACTTGGCGAATATGCCACCGGGACGGGACACAGCCCGGTGTGCCCTATGACTAATTCACCCCTGATAATGTACTTATTTTTATTTATTTTGATTGGTTGGATTCTTGTGTGTGGTTGACAATCACTCAGCTAGAGTGATCAGCTAGACAATCACTCATAGATAATTATATTGTTACAAACCCGCTCCCACAGCCGCCCAACTAACTTGCCTCCCTTACTGGGCTGACCTCAGACGCGTGGGAATGATCGGGCCGAATCCGGTTATGTGTCTAGTTGGGACCAGAAACAATGAATCCCCTAAGGCCTTGAGCACGGGCTCTCATACTGGCACATCACCACCACGGCACACACACACACAGGCACATGCGGAATAACACAATGACATCCTTTCCAGACTATAATTGTGCTAAGTAACACTACAGAGACAACCTCACGCCCACCGTGAGACACAACAGCTCCTCCTCCTCATAGGCTCGGCCACTTCTCGGCCGTCGCAGCCCCAAATGTTCCCTCCACTGCAACTGCAGTCACTGTTATGCGCCTTATAACATACCAGAGTCACCATAATCAACACACTAAGCCACCCGGGCGGCGGGAAAAGGCGGCACTGGTTAACCCTCACGGCCCCGCCCGAAGCACGCCCGCCAAACACCAGCCGGCTGCTACCTGAACCACCGTAGCCCTACCGTAACCCTGTTCCCTGGCGGACGGCGTCTCCTACGGGCGGTACCTGCCGGAGATCCTTTTCCAGTCCTAAGCCTCGCCCGACTCCCCGCACGGCCTCTCGTTCCTCGTGGCGTCTGGTCTCGGTCCGGGTCTGGCCACAACAACAAACACCACATGGCTTCTCGCTCCACTTGAGCTCGAGTTGTGCGCGTTCGTAACACTGCCCTCCCGTCACAAAAACTGGCCGACCTCGGCCAGCCAAAACTAAAAAGAAACAGAAAAATCATAATACATGGTTACATGCACATATAACACAAAATCCTCAAATGAAGGCAACTCGCCCAATCATTAAACAAACCAACTTTTTACCAAACGTTACCACTCCAAAGCTTCACAACTGCAAGTCCCTCCATCGCCATCCACCAGCCGCCACTGCAGTGTTAGAAAGTCACACCAGGCCGCCCTCCTCTTCCACGCAAGACACCAGCAGTAACACAGCTGTCACCTCAACCAGGCGCCACAACACAGCGGCCGCCACAGGCCACAGGGGGACTTCCTCCACCCCTTGGCCCACCTCAGAGGTAACCACGGCCCAGGAGTCTACACACTCCACTGGACCTCCGCAGCTCTAACCCGGCTCCACTGCTCCAGTCTCCGCGGCAAAGGCGCCGCGAATTCCCGACCGACCATGCCCTCCACTGCAACGCGCCGGTGACGGTGCGACAGGGCTTAACAGCAGCACGCTGTGGCTGGCTCTGTCTGGTAGCGGGCACGGTGCCTCCCCCCACCGTCGTAACAAGCAGTTACCGGCACCTGTACCAGCTTCGGCGGGGGCCACACACTGCAGGAGTAACTCAACTGCTCGTCAACCCCACGAAAGCGCGGCAGAAGCGGGTAGGGGTGCGTCCACTTCGTCATCCTGGCGCTCTGAGGCCTACCTCGCTTACTGGGAGGCCTCCCACGCTCACTCCGACGGCGCCTCTTCTTCCGGTGGTTCCATGCCGAGGCGAAGTGAGCGGGTTTCTTGCCCTTCCACAGTGGGCTCTTGACCCGCACCCGTCTGAGCGTCAGGCCACCAACCAGGCCTTTCACGCCGCTCCGGCCACCGCCCAGGCCCTTCCTGGCTTTCACGCCTTTTCTGCCGCGCCGGCCACCGCCAAGGCCCTTCCTGCCTTTTACGCCTTTTCTGCCGCGCCGGCCACCGCCAAGGCCCTTCCTGCCTTTTACGCCTCTCGCCAGCGCCGCGACTCGGGCCCGATAGGCCTTCCACGGCACAGGCGCATCGAGCTCCCGCGGCCTGTGTCGCAAGTCGCCACATTCCTGACGTGCACTCGGGCCCGCACGACGAGGCGGAGGCTCGCGTGAGCTAAGTGGGGTGGGTATCGAGAGGGGTAGGCCTACGCTCTCCTTACACTCCACAACACGCACCACCTCACGCTCACAGGCCGCGGCCGCGCTCTCCCCCCCAGACTCATCCTTCATAATCACACCCACGACTGGGTCACAAGCTGCAGCCCCAGCGCTAGCCACACGCTCAGACATATCACCTACGGCAACTGGTACCGAGGTAGGTTCTTCTGCTGCCACCTGCTCGCTGGGTTCGAGGCTGGTTAGAGAAACCAGCCCCATGTCACCCGCGTCCTCCTCCTCCGGCCAGAAAGCGCGTTCCTCGTCATCCCAACTGCCACACGGCTCTGGCGTCAAGACGTCTCTCTCGGTACCATCCTCCCAACTGTAGTGGCCTGGACCCTCATTTATCAGCCTTGCCTGGGCGTCGAACCTTTCACACACCCGCGTGTCAAACCTGTTAACAGCTTCTGTTTGTCTGGCAATGGCTTCTGTTTGAGCCCGTATAATTTCCGCCTGTGCTCGTAATTCCCCCAAGATGTCAGCCAGAGTTGGCTGTTCAACACCTCCGAGCTCCATGGTGTGCAGTATCCCTTGGCGTGCCTGCCGTACCTCTAGACCCGTGCCCGTACCTCAATGGCCCTCACTCTACGGCGCCGACCAGAGCACACAACAACATCCCAACTTGTGACACCAATGTTACAAACCCGCTCCCACAGCCACCCAACTAACTTGCCTCCCTTACTGGGCTGGCCTCAGACGCGTGGGAATGATCGGGCTGAATCCGGTTATGTGTCTAGCTGGGACCAGAAGCAATGAATCCCCAAAGGCCTTGAGCACGGGCTCTCATACTGGCACATCACCACCACGGCACACACACACACAGGCACATGCGGAATAACACAATGACATCCTTTCCAGACTATAATTGTGCTAGGTAACACTACAGAGACAACCTCACGCCCACTGTGAGACACAACCGCTCCTCCTCCTCATAGGCTCGGCCACTTCTCGGCCGTCGCAGCCCCAAATGTTCCCTCCACTGCAACTGCAGTCACTGTTATGCGCCTTATAACATACCAGAGTCACCATAATCAACACACTAAGCCACCCGGGCGGCGGGAAAAGGCGGCACTGGTTAACCCTCACGGCCCCGCCCGAAGCACGCCCGCCAAACACCAGCCGGCTGCTACCTGAACCACCGTAGCCCTACCGTAACCCTGTTCCCTGGCGGACGGCGTCTCCTACGGGCGGTACCTGCCGGAGATCCTTTTCCAGTCCTAAGCCTCGCCCGACTCCCCGCACGGCCTCTCGTTCCTCGTGGCGTCTGGTCTCGGTCCGGGTCTGGCCACAACAACAACCACCGCATGGCTTCTCGCTCCACTTGAGCTCGAGTTGTGCGCGTTCGTAACAATATTATACTTTTAACCCCTCAATAAACAGGACACCATATCTCCAGTGATGTATTAGTAGTTTATAAGCTAATATTCTACGATACATAGCTGAGTGAGAATGAGGAATATTGTCATCTGCGATATTGATCAGTTGGCTTGTTGGTGATCTCGTGATCTCCGCGTCAATTTGGTATGGCTGCCCAAAGATTATTTACATATTGACAATATTTTTCCCTTTAGAAAAAAGAAGATGGCGGTAGTACAGCTCTTGTTAGGCAATGAGTGATACTGGATAGTATCTAAATGGAGCTTAAGTCTATGATAGGCTGTATTGGAGTAGACTTGTTGACGGTTCTAAATCTGATGGATAACTGGGATTGATGGTCATGGCCGGCTCTCATAATTTTCTCGACAGATGGAGCCATCGCTTACGTCCGATAATTTCTCCTTAGTTTTCCTAATAAACGTACCGTCATTTATCCCCTTAAATTATGGTAAATTCACTAATATAATAATTCAAATTACAAATTAACTTAATCCCATAATGAGTAACTAAATCATTCTGAAACTAGTGAGCTAGCTAAGCGATAATATATAATTAATTTTTACGTGCGATTACTTCCTCCCCTAATGCCCTAATTTAGTTGGGAGGCAATTTAGTGCACAAGACTTCCGACAGATGAATCTCTTTATGGGGAAAGAAAAGTATACAGCATGTGCAGTAATTATTGTGCATAGCTTGACCTCCCTCTGATTTAGTTAGGAGGGCACTGTTTCATTAGTACCCTCAGTTATCACTGAGGAAAGTAGTTGCTACCAGGCTTATAAAACTGGGCAAGGACGTGAATAAGCGTGCAATAAGCTAAAAAGTAAATAAGAACTATCTTTAGTTACCTTTTTTTTTGCATCACCTTTTTATTTGCAAACAAATAGTACCTATTTCAAATTGTTTTGTCAAATTTGTCAAATTATTTGCAAGCTTTCCTTGTACATGAAAACTAGACTGTGTGCCTCACGTGTGAGAAGTGCAGTGGTTTATTTACTTATTAATTTATTTTTGTCTATGATTTTTCTATTATAAAATTATTTTTGTTTACGTCTATAGTACCTGCTGGTTTTTATCATTTTTCTCACTCCCTTCACAAGAGCTTGGATGGTGAACCCTCTGGGTTCATATGAGGGCCCTGATGGTTGACCCTTGCCCGTGGTGGCGTAGGCAGGATTTGTTTATATAGTAAAGCCTGGTTCACACTGGGCTAATGTCGGCAAACATAGGCTGAGATGACTCCCCTGGGATTGAGGCTGGGAGTCATCTCGGCCTATGTTTGTCGAAAAAATTGTCTCGCAATTTATGCATTTTTTTGTCTCGCTTATACACTGGTGCCAGGAGTGACTCTCTTCTGCACATTCTGAGCATATTTTGTAATCTTTTTCTTGTGTGCATTGGTTTGTATATTGGTCTTCTATCATGTAGCATCTCATACATGAGATTATAGGTATATATTCTTCTCCTTTGATTAGGTTATTGGGCACAGACATAGAGAATAGTAGAATTCCTGAATTTAGGGCATTTTTTGCTATGTTTGGGGAAATTTGGGGAATTTGTACAGGTCATCTACATCTTCCCCTATCCATGTATTTTGTTTTACTAATTCTTCTATTATGTCATCCTTTTCGTTGAGGTAAATATGGTCATCCACCCTGGTTAAGATTACTGATCTTTTAGCTTTTAGTTCGGGTGGAACAATGGATACAAAGGATGCGCTGGTTAATTGGCATTTAGTGTCTTTTCCGAAAATTAAGTCTACATCGCTGTCAGTTTTTGTTATTACAATGAAGCCTTCATTTATTGGGATGATTTTTGTTGCGTAGACGCTGTGTTCTGAGAGTATCCTTAGGAGGTCTATTTTAGTACGGCGGTCTTGTGATGACTTGTGCTTTATTTTAACTCTCACCATGTTTAATCTATCTTATTTGAAAAGAAAAACCTATTACTATACTTCCTAACAACGAGACTGCTTCGATCAGAACCACTGCTACGCTAATCCTACAGCTAAGTCGTAACTTGACCCCGTCTACTAATAGGCGTCGTAGGTCAACGGACCTGCTGCCCCGTGAGGGTCTTACCTATTTCTGTTTGAGCTCTGCCCTATCCTCGTTGCTTCCTATAACCAGCCCTCTAAGGGGCCACTGGCCTTTTCGCACAAGCACAGTCAACCCTGCACCTAATAACGAGACTGCTGTTAGGCAGTAACACAACTAACCTACAAGGGGACAATATCCGACTCAAACACACAATTATGACACACAAACAGGAAGTGTTTGTGTACAAAACAGGGACAAAACAGTGAAAGTACAAAGTGTGTTTGAGTGGCAGCGATTGTGAGCGCAGAGCCTGTACGGCTGGCAGCCACAGCTGGGTGACCTGCCATGCGAGCTATGGAGCAGAGCTGGGTGGAGAGGTGTTATCGGTGCGGCTTCTAGACTGAGACTGAAAAAATAAAAAAAAACCTACACCGCTCGATCGGTCTTTTATCTGCTCAGTTGCCGAGAATTTCGCGCGCAAAATTCAAACAAACGCAGAAGCCAGCACCAGCCTCTTCCCCACTCACCCCAATTATTGGTATAATTTCGGTATTGGGCACTAAAAACTATCAAATTTAACTTACATCATAAGAACATACGAACATAAGAAAATAAGGAAGCTACAAGAGGCCGCGAGGCCTACACGTGGTAGTTCCTGTCACCTAACACTACCTACATCCACCTTTCATCCCCATCCATGAACCTATCCAGCTCCCCTTTAAAGCTCCCCAATGACTCAGCACTAACTACCTGTCTACTGAGACCATTCCATTCATTCACCACCCTATTTGTGAACCAGTTTTTCCCTATTTCCTTTCTAAATCTACGCTTTTCCAGCTTGAATCCGTTACTTCTTGTTCTACCCTGGTTAAAAGCCGTAAGAACTTTTCCTACCTCTCCTTTATTATATCCCTTTATCCACTTAAAAACTTCAATCAGATCGCCCCTTACTCTGCGTCTCTCGAATGAGTGTAATTTTAATAACTTCAATCTCCTCTCATAACTAAAGTTACGCATCCTTTGTATCATTTTGGTCATCCTTCTCTGCACTTTTTCTAACAACACTATATCCATCCTGTAATATGGAGACCAAAACTGAACTGCATAGTCTAGGTGAGGCCTGACTAGAGCCAGATAAAGCTTTAGAATAACTTCCGCACTTCTACTTTTAACACTTCTGGTAATGAATCCTAATACTCTATTAGCTCTATTTCTGGCCTCAATACATTGTTTCCTAGGTCGGAGGTCTGGGCTCACCCTCACTCCAAGATCTTTTTCACCTTCTGATCTTTTCAGCGATACATTGCTTATGGTGTATCTATTACCAGGGTTTTTTCTACCAACATTCATAACGCTACATTTATCAATATTAAATTCCATCTGCCATCTGACTGCCCACTCGTTAAGTTTATCTAAGTCTCCCTGCAATATGTTTACGTCAGACTGTGATCCAATAATCCTACCTAACTTAGTATCATCAGCAAACTTGCTGATATCACTGCTAATCCCACTATCCAAGTCGTTGATGTAAATCAAAAATAGTAATGGGCCCAAAACAGACCCTTGTGGAACTCCACTTGTCACCAGTCCCCATTCAGATTTGGAACCATTAATTGTAACCCTTTGTTGCCTATTACTTAGCCAAGCTCTGATCCAATGAAGAACCTTCCCATCTATACCATGAGCCCTAACCTTATTTAAGAGTCGCTCGTGTGGTACTTTGTCAAATGCCTTACTAAAGTCCAGATATATTATATCATAATCCTTATCATTATCTGCCGTCTCATAAACTTTCCTATAAAAACTCAATAAATTGGTGAGACATGACCTACCCTTGGTGAATCCATGTTGTGAATCATTGATCAAACTATGTTTATCTAAGTGCTCTCTAATGTTTTTTGCAATAATAGATTCCAATAATTTACCCACCACTGATGTTGGACTTACGGGTCGATAATTTGACTTCAGTCCTCTGTCTCCCTTCTTAAATGTGCGAACAACATTTCCTTCGTGTAGATCTTTTCATTCTTACTTTGAATCCCAATTTCCCATGGCAATCAATCAATCAATCATTGGGGGCATACGTCGGGGGGCGCGTCGCCTCGCCCACCCTACAACGCCACTCCCGGGGGTCACCACGCGCGAGTTCCCATGCAGGCTCCTTTCCCATACCAAGCAGCTCTCGACAAGAAACATCAACTTGCCCCAGCCACGAGCCTTGTGGGCGCCCCTTTGGCCTCCTCCACGCCGGATTGTCTCTTACAGATACAACCCGATGGGAAGGATCGGTTTCAGGGTAGCGTGCCACATGCCCATATAGCCGAAGTTGGCGCTGACGGACTATGCAGGTAATAGGTCTCGATTCAGTCTCACGGTGCAATCGCTGATTTGACACGTAGTCATCCCAGCGATACCCCATGATACTGCGAAGACACTTATTACCAAAGGCATTGATTCGTCTCTTCAAGTCACTATTTAGTGTCCATGTCTCACAACCATAGAGTAAGACAGGGATCACAAGCGACTTAAAGATCCAGATCTTTGTCCTCCTGCACAGGTACCGACAACGCCAAATACTCCCGCTGAGCGAGTCCATAACACCGTGGGCTATGCCAATCCGTCGTAAGACTTCTTGACGTGACCCGCCGTCATTATGGACTGCGCTACCAAGGTATGTAAAACTTTCCAAGATCTCAATGTCCTCGCCACACGCATGAACAGACTGTACTGCTTCATCTAGTAAGTCTCCAAATACCTGGACCTTGGTCTTGAGCCAGGAGACCTCAAGTCCCAAAGGCTTTGCCTCCTCGTGCAGCGCCTCGAGAGCCATCACCAGGACCTCCAGCGACTCAGCAAAGATTACTGCATCATCGGCAAAAACAAGATCAGTGATCTTGGTGTTGCCGACGGATGCTCCACAATCACTTTGATCTACAACCTTGTCCAATACCCAGTCCATACAAGCGTTGAAAAGTGATGGGGCAAGGACGCACCCCTGCCTCACTCCTGTATTCACAGGAAAGAAGCTGGATACACCTGCCCCACACTTCACAGCACTCTCAGTTCCAGAATACAGATTGTCCCATGGCAATGGCGATACATATGTGGTGCCCACATTGAATGTGTGCTCCACAGTCCTGGTTACTCTGCTGCCACCACCAACATCAAGTGGGGAAAAAAATATAAATGAATAAAAATAAAAGATGTGAGAAAATAAGCAAGTACTGGTTGGATCTAAATAATAATTCGTTAATAAATAATCATTAATATATTTCTCCCTTTGCTGTATCACTTTCTAATAATTATACATTCACAAACTTGTCTTAATTCTAAGTCTTCTTATCCCCTAACGATACGCACGCGTAGTACTCAAGTCGTTATCCTAATGTAGTTTGTTATCTCTGGTAACTTCAGTCGCACTGTTACCACATTAACGATACGCACGCGTAGTGCTCAAGTCGTTATCCTAATGTAGTTTACTATCTCTGGTAACTTCAGTCGCACTGTTACCACATTAACGATACGCACACACAGTGCTCAAGCCGTTATCCTATACTAATGTAGTCTATCCCACTTCCAAACACATCCCTCTCACTCTTTTTTCTGTTCCCTTCTCTCTCCTTGGCCTCACACGGCTGGCTGTAATACGCTGTAGTTTCACCCTCTGCTAATTCGGGACTTCCTGGCCATCAGGTCCGCCAACGGCTCCTACCTTGGAACTCTATGTAACATATTTCATTAGTCCTTATGTCAACAAAAGGAATAACCAGTAAATCACACCTACATCTCTACCCTATAAACCTTCTCTTACTAACCTTTTCCAAGGGCGAGAATATCACCTCCCCACAGGCGACTTAACTCAGCGAGCGTCTGGCTGCTTCTAAGGTTATCCCTAATGTTAAACTCCCCTTCTCACTTCGTTTCGCTACGTGGCCAACTACCACTGGTCGAAAATATAATCCTCTCTCCCTAACCAGTGATTCAGGACTGAGGAGTGGAGGAAAATTACTCGTTAGCTTATTGATAATTATAAGTTATTTCATCTCTTCCCCTATTAATGTAATTTCCCTCGTTACACATATAATACCGAAAATTTCCCGTTTTAGCTACAGCCCAAAACGGTTGTTTGGTTAAATCAGATTATGTTAGGTTAGACGTGAGGTTTGATTTAGTAGATGATATCAAGGAAAAAATGACGATTCATGGTTGAATGTACACTGTAAACACTGTTGATGGCGGGGACGCGGGAACAACAACAAACCAGCATTTGTTTCCCGGAACGAATTGCGTGTGTGAACGTAATCTCCGCACATGGCCGCTAGAGGCCGACTTCCCGGCGATACAAAGTGCCGACATTTGCCCAATGTGAACCAGGCTTAACACCCGTAAAGACTAATGCCGCCCCTTGATGTCCTATCCTCCGATGTACTCGCCTTCTAAGGTAGGGTTAATGGGCAACATGTGGGAGACTTTAGCCTCTCGATGATGGAAAAAAAAAACCTGCACCTGGCGGAACTTGAACTAGGGACACCTGTACTGTACTGGTGTCGTAGGTAGGGTATATATGGCAACACTCTTTATGGCAACTTGCCCTTTGACCCCGCTTATAAATACGGTTGACACGTGACCCCGGGTCACGTGTCAACGTGTCAGCCGCCCGTTCCACTTCCCACCCCCTCCCCGTCTTCTATCTCACTGCTACTATCCTACCGTGGTTCGGACGAGGCCACATTAAATCCAATGACCCCTCTGCTATACGGAGGTAATCTTACCCTTTTTTACGCTGCTGCAAAACTTTATACTCCTACAATCCACTCCATTCCGCTCGCCTTCCCCTCTCTATCAGTGGTTCGGATCCCACGAAAAACTGTAGTCCCTCCGCTCTACGGAGTCCTTCTTCCCCTGTCCAATCTCTGAAAAAATAAAACAAAACAAAAAAACACTTTTAATCTCAGACTTCTTTCACTAAATTTTTCACAATTTCCTTCTCCTGTTTGTATATGTTGGAACGCGGGGGAGGTAGTGGAGAGATGAAGCCAGCCGCCCGTGCGGGGTGCCGAGGAGTATCAGGGTGTGCGCGCGTACATGGCAGTGACAGAAAAAAAAAGAAGCAAAACAAGACAATAAACAAACAACAACAGCAACAACAAAAACAAGATAAGAAGAAAGAAGATAAGAAGAAAGAAGAACGAAGAGAAGAAGAAAACAAGTCAAGCGTGAAGAAAGAAAAATCAAGAACAAAAACCAAAACTGAAGAACTGGTGGGAGGCGGGGGTGGGCGCGGGGTTGTCCTGGGTGTGTCCGGGGCACCATCTTCCGAGGCCCATGTCCTGCCAAGCCGCCCCAGAGTGGTTTCTGTTTGCTCGTGCGAGATGGGAAAGCGTGTCGTTAGGTCGAGATCGACTCACAACAAAAACACACAAAAAACATACAGCACCTGGGTCAAGCCCCGGAGACTTTTTCTCTTACTAGCCTCCTTTCTCTCACCCATCTATTCTTCTCCCTGTCCCCACTTCCCCATCTCCTGCTTTCTCTTTTTATATTCTGATTCTGACCCCGGGTCTCACTAGTTCTCGCTCGCTCCTCAATCTTAAGAGGTCACACATTCGCGCTCCCTCCGTGGGCAGCCCACGTGGCTGCCCCAACATCTCCTGTATATTACTGATCCTGAGCAATACATCTTCCATCTACAATCTTCAAGCTGAGTTAAGTATTATTGACCCCATACCCACACACGTTCTTAAAAGGACACGCTAAGACAATGCACAGACCATGAACCCACGCGCATGACCACACCTCCTCGCCTTGCCTTCTTGCCGACCCCGCTCGCCACAGCTACCAAAACCGCCCGCCACTCTCCATCTCATGTTCCTGCTTCCAGCCACACCACACTCCTCATTTATATATATTCAAGAGAACCCTTCAACGGTTCATATGGTGGCAGCTTGGTGTTGGTCTATTGTCTGATGTGTTTCCTTGTGTGGGTATATATATGGTCACCAATTGGCTCCCTGATGTTGGTTCTACCCTGATGTTCTGCCTGATGTTCTACCTGATTTTCTACCTCGCTGTATCTATGATCTCCTCCCGCCCATGATGTTCCTGTCACTCCTCGGCTTTCTGCCCACGGCGCCCTATCATGTTTGATGTCACGTGCAACTCATGCACGCCCATGTCCCGCACGCCCACGGTGCCCTATCCTGGTATGATGTCTAGTGCGGCCCACGCCTGCACCCACACGCCCGCCTCTGATGTCGCGTGTGGTCTCTCCACGCCCGTCTTACCCGCACCCACACGCCCGCCTGATGTCGCGTGTGGTTTCCACACTCTCGTGCCGCACGCCCTTCACGTGTCCCACGTGGCGCCCTCGTGAGCCTGTTCCTGCTTCCCTGCTAACGTGAGTCGTTTAGCGAAAGTGTTTTATTTGCACGTCACTTGAAAACTGTGGCTGTTCATATTTTTGCCGTGTGTTTATCCAATCTCGTGTGCTTTGCGATATTTTGTGCGTGCCCTATATTTATTTTGATCTTGCTTGACTCATTTTTTTGGTTATATTTTTCATCTCTGCACAGTGTTGCTATATTTTGGGCTACTTCTTTCCTTCGAGTGCATTTTATGTGAATATTTTGGGCTGAAACGATTTTGTGAGTGCATTCTCACGTGCATACACTCTGGCTGTTCATTTTGGTGGCTTTCAGACCTGCGCGTCACTCCCTGCCTCCCTCGTGGGCTGAGGGTAGGATTTCACAGTCTGCCTCGGCACAGCACGACCTTGCTTGGTGGTGTACCACGTGTTCACCCCCCCCACCTCCCTGAAAATGGTGGACAATGGCTTGACCCCTCCCGGGCCCTCAGGCGACGTAGCCAGCCGCCGCTGCCGCTCCCTCATGCTCCGCCCCCCCTGGCTCAGTCACGGCCGCTCCCGTGGATCAGGTCGGGATGCCACGCCGGCTTATCGCCCGCCACCCCTCCCTATCCGTCTCCTGCCGCCCGCCTCACCTCTCCCGTGGCTTGCCTCACGCCCGCCGCCCAGCTTGCCGCCTGTCTCGGCGATGCCTCCAGTGGCCTCGTGTCCGCCTCCCGCCCGCAGCCTGTTGCCCGCGTGCCCACGTGCACCCCACCTCGGCTGGGTCTCTCTGAGCGCCCCGCCGCCCACACCCACGCCCACGCCCGCCGCCCACTCCTCAACTCATCTCTCCTTCGTTGGCTAGACAGTGCTTTCGGCTGGTTTGGTTTTAGAAACTGCAGGCTCTATTTCCTTACTGGTTGTTTGCTGGTATTAGTTTCAGAGTGTCTACGACGGGAAAAGATTACTTTC
Organism: Chionoecetes opilio; assembly: GCA_016584305.1. Classification (NCBI taxonomy): domain Eukaryota; kingdom Metazoa; phylum Arthropoda; class Malacostraca; order Decapoda; family Majidae; genus Chionoecetes; species Chionoecetes opilio. Next base: position 23,234 of record JACEEZ010025277.1, on the reverse strand, counting down.
CTCATTTTTGTGTCTGTTGTGGCACTGGTGTGTAAGTTACGCATATTTTGGTCATAATTTTCTACTTTGGTATACTGCTTTGAAGACTTTTAGATCTGGAATCTTAGTCATAATTTCCACTTTTGATATTGTATACTGTTTGTTCTCAAGACCACTTCTCTCCTTCGTTGGCTAAACCTGGTGTTTCGGCTGGTGTGGAGCATAGATAACTGCTTTATGGCTATCTCCTACCTCACTGTTCGCTTGTGTTAAGTTTCAGCACGTCTTTGAGAAGGAGTAGATCCTCATTTTTGTGTCTGTTGTGACACTGGTGTGTAAGTTACACACATTTATTTTGGTCATACTTTTCTACTTCGGTATTCTGTTTTGAAGATCTGGAATCTCTTGGTCATAATTTCCACTTTTACTCATGTATACGGTTTCTCACGACCAATGATGTAATTTTTGCGTACTTTTGTGATTTTTGGTTCCCATGTTTATATATTGCATATTAATGTCTCGGCTTATTTTCTGTCCACGACTCGATTGCGTGGTTAACGAATTTCTGGTTCAACTTATTTTCAGTCCACGTCTTGCCTGTGTGCTTGAGTGGTTAACTAAATAGTGTTCAACTTATTTTCAGTCCAAGTCTCGCTTCAGTGGTTAACTTATCATATATTATCTATTTGGTGTGCTTTCCTTATTTACATTTTTGGTTGGTTAACTCATTATAGTCTCAACTTATTTTTTGTCCAAGACTCGGTTGCGTGGTTAACGTATTTCCTGTTCAGCTTATTTCAGTCCGTTATTCGCCAGAGTGGTTAACTAGGTAATATTTTTTTCATCTTATTTTCTGTCCACTACTCGGTTGCGTGGTTAACTCAATATAGTCTCAACTTATTTTCTGTCCACGACATGCTTGTGTGTTTGCCTGTGTGTATACAAGGATACTTGCCTTGCCTTGTTATGTATTTCTGGTTCAACTTATTTTCAGTAGGTCTGGGCAGGAACCGTTAATTTTGGAACCGCAGGTTCCGGTTCCATAGGCTCTCGGAATCGTTGTGTAGTGGTCAAAATGACCATCTACACCTTTGTCACCATTATGTAGTGCCCACCTTGGGAGTGTACTCTACAGTCCTGGTTGCTCCGCTGCCACCACCCACATTAAGTGGGAAAAAATATATGAATGAACAAAAATAAAAGATTTAAGAAAATATGTAAGTACTGGTTGGAAACTGAATGACAACGCGTTAATATATTTCTAGTTATAATATATTTAACTCTTTACTGTCTCACTTGGTAATTATTATACATTCACAAGTTATCTTAATATTAAGTCTTCCTTCCCTCCTAGCGATACGCACGCAAAATGCTCAAGTCGTTATCCTAATATAGTTTACTATCTTTGGTAACTTCGGTTGCACTGTCACCACATTAATGATACGCACATGTAATGCTCAAGTCGTCATCCTAATCTAGTTTACTATCTCTGGTAACTTCAGTCGCACTGTTACCATTTTAACGATACGCATATGTAATGCTCAAGTCGTTATCCTAATATTGTATACGTAGTCTATCCCACTTCCAACGTTTCCCTCTCACTTATTTTTCTATTTCCTTCTTTCTCCTTGTCCTCACACGGCTGGCTGTGACATGTTGCAGTTGCCCCCTCTGCTAATTTGTGAGCGCTTGGCCCCCTGGTCTGCCAACAGCATCCTAGATTGAGACCCTAAGTAATACACTTTATTAGTCCTGGTCAACAAAAGGAATCACCAGTAAGTCATGTCTACATCTCTAGTTAACAAACATTTCATAGCATACCTTTACCAAGGGCGAGAATATCACCTCCCCACAGGCGACTTAACTCAATGAACGTCGAGCTGCTTCTAAAATTATCCTAACCTAGAATCCCCGTTCTCACCTCGTTTCGCTACGTGTCTAATTACTACTGGCTTAAAATATAAGCCTAACCAGTGATTCAGGAATGAGGCGTGGAGGAAAATTCCTCGTTAGCTTATTGATACTTATGTGTTATTTCATCTCTTCCCCTATTAATGTAATTCCTCGCGTTACATAGCTTCTTCCCCCCGAAATTTTTTTTCCTTATGCCTCAGTCCTTCATCAAGCATCCTACCGGATATCTAACTAAAAATAAAAAAAAATTATCATATACATCACACATAATTTCATATAAATTTTCTTAGGATCTTCTATCACTTACAAAACAAATATTCTCATCCTGCATTTTCCAATTCTTCCAACAAATTTACAACAAAATGAGATAGTATGTATTCTTAACTTATCACTTCCCTCACCAAGAGTAAATTTGACCAGTTTGGGGAATACGTATTTAATGTAATGCCTTCACTACCTTGAAATGAGAACCTTCTCACTTCCTCTTATTTGTCAAGGCCGAAGCCCTATAGAGTCACGACTGGACTCGTCCCTCTAGTCTGTAATGGTTATTTTCTTTTACCCCACTAATCCTGGGCGTAGGTGCGTAGGGAGAAATCACGACCGGATTTACTCCATACCCTCAATACTTGGGATAAGGCTCACCTCCTTTGCGAGGCATACATACTCCTGCGTCTATCACCCAACGAGCGAAGCTCAAGAGCCAAGCACATCCTTGGGTCTAACGACAACCTAGCGGGTTTAGTGTTCAGTGCAATCTGTGTGCACCCTCTAAAGCAAGATTTTCTAACCTTTACATTCTTTCTAGGGGACCTTCATCTCTCTCTCTTTCTCTCTCTCACTAGAGAAAGTGGTGAAAGTTAATCTCTTTCTCACGAGAGATTAACACTTCTGTCATTATAATAAGCACGTATCTCTTCACTGGCCTCCTCTCTCAACATGGTGTTAGTGTACAAATTCCTCCTCCATTACTACCACTCTAACGCAAATTTTCTAAGGTGGCCATTACTGCCACGACAACCCGTAAAGTTGCTTACTTGTAGGGCGTCTAGTTCTACATGAGCTGTTACATCTATCCTAATGTTAATCTAACCGTAAGGTACGGCAACCTAACCTCACCGCACCTTTTAAATGACATCCTGCCCTACATTAGTGTTAAGTGTGGCATACAAGCCCCCTATCCCTACATTCATTATCCATCCACTTCCACACACATCACTATCCACTTCCACTCGGCATCGTTCCACACTGCATCAACACGTGGATGTAGTGTCACATCACCCACATCCACACTACCTTCACGCATCCTACATCACCCATAAACACACTGCATACGCGCTAACCATATCAATTTCATGTTCAACAGCGGGTCGGAGGTGTGCATGTTTCATGTTGCACCCTTTCACTACTCCGCTTCGGCTTTTCCAGGCCATCACTAATGTCTTTATCAGCGTCTATGTTAGCATGTGGGTAACCCGGGCCTACTGTTACGTTAGTATCATCTACTTCCCCAGCCTGAGCGAACTAGTCATAGTCACTAACGCTACTCTATACATGGATATGACACTGTGTACTGGCACTTGGCAAAAATAATTAACTAACAAGGAGTTAGTTGGCTCGTGGGTAAGCGGAAACCATCGAATGGATCCAAACCGCTGTCACCATTATGTAGTGGTCAAAATGACCATCTACACCTTTGTCACCATTATGTAGTGCCCACCTTGGGAGTGTACTCTACAGTCCTGGTTACTCCGCTGCCACCACCCACATTAAGTGGGAAAAAATATATGAATGAACAAAAATAAAAGATTTAAGAAAATATGTAAGTACTGGTTGGAAACTGAATGACAACGCGTTAATATATTTCTAGTTATAATATATTTAACTCTTTACTGTCTCACTTGGTAATTATTATACATTCACAAGTTATCTTAATATTAAGTCTTCCTTCCCTCCTAGCGATACGCACGCGAAATGCTCAAGTCGTTATCCTAATATAGTGTACTATCTTTGGTAACTTCGGTTGCACTGTCACCACATTAACGATACGCACATGTAATGCTCAAGTCGTCATCCTAATCTAGTTTACTATCTCTGGTAACTTCAGTCGCACTGTTACCATTTTAACGATACGCATATGTAATGCTCAAGTCGTTATCCTAATATAATGTATACGTAGTCTATCCCACTTCCAACGTTTCCCTCTCACTTATTTTTCTATTTCCTTCTTTCTCCTTGTCCTCACACGGCTGGCTGTGACATGTTGCAGTTGCCCCCTCTGCTAATTTGTGAGCGCTTGGCCCCCTGGTCCGCCAACAGCATCCTACATTGGGACCCTAAGTAATACACTTACACTAGTCCTGGTCAACAAAAGGAATCACCAGTAAGTCATGTCTACATCTCTAGTTAACAAACATTTCATAACATACCTTTACCAAGGGCAGAATATCACCTCCCCACAGGCGACTTAACTCAATGAACGTGGAGCTGCTTCTAAAATTATCCTAACTTAGAATCCCCGTTTCACTCGTTTCGCTACTGTCTATTAATACTGGCTTAAATTTAAAGCCTAACCATGATTAAGGAATGAGGCGTGGAGGAAAATTCCTCGTTAGCTTATTGATACTTATGTTATTTATCCTTCCTATTAAAATGTAATTCTCGCTTTACAGTGGAACCGGCCGGAACCGGTTCCGGTAAAAACAAATAATAATAATAAATAAAAAAAATTAGCAAAAAAAATATAAAAACTAATATTAAAAAAATATAATATATAATAAAAATAAAATAATAAAAATTCAGTATATAAAAAAAAAAATAATATATATAAAAAAATAAGTAATATATAATATAAAATAATAATAATATATAGATTAAAAAAAAAAATATTATAAAATATATATTATATATATATAGTATTATATATATATATGTATATATATAAATATATATATATATATATATAATATATATATATATATTATATATATATCATATATATATATATTAATATATATATATATATATATATATTATATATTTTATGGGGTTAATATATTATAATTATATATATATAATATATATATATATATATATATTTTTTTTTTTTTCATAGGCAGTGGCGTACCGCAAAGACTAAATTATAATATAATAATTATATATATATATATATAATTATATATATATATATATTATATATATATGTATATATATATATATATATATATATATATATATATATATATATATATATATATATGTATATATATATATATATATATATATATATATATATATATATATATATATATATTATATACCATATAAATATATATTATATATTATATATAAATAATAAATATATATATATATATATATATATATATATATATATATATATATATATATATATATATATATATATATATATATATATATATATATATATATATTATATATAAAATATATATATATATATATATATATATAATATATATATATATATATAGATATATATTATATATAAATTATTATATTATAATTTAGTCTTTGCGGTACGCCACTGCCTATGAGTCATATTATTAATACAAATACAAGCTTCATTTACATGAGAAAAGTATCCAAGTTACACAACACCTGTGCCGTTCACGTTGTCCACATTTCGTCTCTACAGCCGGCCACACACACACGGCGCGGCCTGTCCGGCCGACGAAAAAGGGGCGTGGCTAGAGGCGGCCGGTGGTGTGTGGGGGTGTTTTTCATCCGACGGGGCCTGTCGCAGCGGCCGGATGAAAATCAGTCAACGCTTGAAAATTCCGTCCGGCGCGGCCTGCCGCCTGCGTACGTGTGTGTGGGTGCCTTCCGGCGCGGCCCGCCCCTCGCTCGGCCAGATAATGACTAATTGTACCAGTTATAATTGTATTTATGATAATATAGGTATTATATATGACGTATTATATATAGTATGACGTATTATATATAGGTTTTATATATGGCTGCACGTGCAGCCATCACCAACAAGTCATTTTCGGACAGCGGATTCATGTTGTCACCACGGTGGTCCGACGAGTACTGTATATTTTCATGAGGCGGCCGGTGTGTGTGTGTGGGTCTCGTCCGGCGAACGATGCCTCGCCACTTTTTGTCGGCCGGACAGGCCGCGCCGGTGTGTGTGGGGCCGGCTTACCAGTTGTCCACATTTCGTCTCTACCAGTTGTCCACATTGTGTCTCTACCAGTTGTCCACATTTCATGGCATGGCATGGGGGGGGGGGGGGGGCATGCGGCCATGCCCCCTCCTTTTGCAAAGAATAAATAATAATAAATAAATATATTCATCGAACGAAAAACATTTTTTAAACAATTTTATTTTATCCTTGCCAGTATGTCGCCTCCGTGGTGCAGTGGCTAGCGTGCCTGGCTACGAATCTGCGGGCCCTGGTTCGATCCCGGACCAAGGCAAGTCGGTGACCAGCCTACCCAGCTGTTCTTCCTTCCTTTCGGGGTTGATAAATGGGTACCTGGGGTAACCTGGGGAAGGTAACTGTGGTAACCCGGGAGTCACACTAGCCCTGTGTCCCGGGGTAACGGGTTCTCACCCACCACAGGCTCTAAGGGCTAATGCCACGGAGATGAGCATCGCATGCCAAGCGCAGCTTATAGCGTATGCTCCCATCTTTACCTTTACCTTGCCAGTATATAACTTATTTATATTAAAGTATTCGTCCAGACTAATTTTTTCTTTGCATAAGTATGTTGAATGTTCATTCAAAATACCTACCTACCTAATCCACACAAAAAAATTAATTTCTTCGCCTTATTTCCGTGAAAACACGACTTTTGTATAACCGTTTTGTTTTGTTTGGCTCCCCCACTTTTCAAATTTCTGGGTACGCCACTGATAGCTACCGTCAAGTCACGTAGATTACTGAGGAACCGTTAAGGCGGAACCGGTTCCAGAATCGGAACCGGTTCCCAGCCAGTCATGGCGGAACCGTCGGAACCGGTTCCAGAACCGGTTCTCGCCCAGCCCTAATTTTCAGTCCACGTCTAGCTTCAGGGGTTAACTTATCATATATTATCTATTTCATGTGATTTATATATTTCTATTTCTGAGTGATTTTCTCATATTTTCTCCTTTGATACAGTTTCTCTCTATATTTTTGAGTTATTCATTTTCATGTTCTCCTTAGCGTCATTTTTGGTTATAGGTTTATTTTCCATCCATTTTTGCTGTTCTCATCCAGCTATATTTTTTCCACTTACGGCACCTTATATAGTTCCTATATTATGTTCATATCTTTATATCCCCTATAATCCGTAAGGACACGTATTGTCTTTCGACGGGGGGTAATGTACTGTATTGGTGTCGTAGGTTGGGTATATATGGCAACACTCTTTATGGCAACTCGCCTTTTGACCCCGCTTATAAATATGGTTGACACGTAAGAGGGCCATGACGCGGCTTAACGCCGGTGCCACCTTCTCTGTCCTCCGCCTGTACTACGTGCAGGCTGTGCGCTCCCTGGTGGATTATTGCGCCCCTCTACTCATCGCGCTCTCCCCCAGTCAGCAGGAGCGGCTCGAGGTGCTCCAGAACAACGCCATGAGGACCATGCTGGGGGCTCCGAGATGGTCCAGCGCCTGCGTAATGCAGAGCGAGACCAGATTGGTGCCCCTCGCCACCAGGGTGCAGTGCATCATGGCCTGTCGCGTGGCCAGAGTCTTCCGCCGCGACATGGAGGGCGTGGCGCAGAGGAGACTCCGGCTGGCCATGACGCAGGGCATCGAGTGCCTGCGCGGCAACACGTGGCTCATCAACACCTCGCTAGCCACCCACAGCCTCATTCACGCGGGGATCACCGGACCGTGGCGGGAGGCCGATGTCCCCGCCCCCACCTACTATGCCCCGCCCCCGTGGGGGCCCCCCGCCGCAGAGTTCACCGCCACGCTGTTGCCTGCGTGCAAAGCCATGTGCACCACCCGGGAGCTGCGGCAGCACGCGCTGATGGCCATGGCCCAGGTCGTCGAGCGGGACAGCCGCGTATACTTCCGCCGCGTTCGTCACGGGTGGGACAGAGATGTCTTGGCGGACGTCTGACAACTGCTCCACCCTCCAGACTGAGCTGGTGGCCATCCAGCACGCCCTCGAACGTGCCCTGCACCGCCGGGAGGCAACCGTGGTAATACACACCGACTTCTGGACAGGGCTGCAGGCCCTCCAACAGCCGCATCCCAAGGACAACGTGAGGCTCATCACCACCATCCTGGGCAGCCTACAGAGCCTTGGCGCGCAGGGAAGGCGTGTCAGGCTCAACTGGATCCCCAGCCACGTAGGGGTCCGAGGTACCGAGGCGGCGGACGTGGCCGCCAAGCGAGCCGCCAGCGGCCCCAGCGTCACCATGCACGTGCCTCCCAGCTTACAGCAGCTCAAGGCGCAGGCGAGGCGGGCCGCAGCACACCGCGCTCACAGAACACACCGAGAGCTGGAGACCAGGAAGAGCAGGGGCCGGGTACGCTGCAGCCACTGACTACCACCCACTGGACGCCACCCAGCAACAACCCAGGGCAGATGGCGCACTACTGCAGCGTGTGCGTCTGGGCTACTGCACCAGGGAGGAGCTGCAGGAGGACTTCGAGGGGCAAGAGTGCGATCACTGCGAGAAGCACACCCGTCGCCCACTGGTGCACCACCTCCTGTCCTGCCCCACCACCGCCCCCCTGAGGCCCGGCCCGGCCCCCGCCGCCCAGCTTGCAGATGGGGGGCTGCTGAGTGGGCGTGAAGGCAGGGCCGCCCTCATGGTCCGCCACACCCCGAGAGACGTGATGTTGAGGGTGCTGCGAGCAACGCCCCCTCCCCGCTGACACATCACGTACCCACACCCCGCCGCCCCCGAGCGCTGACCAGTGACGCAGGTGACTCACCATCACCACGCCTCCACGCGCCCCTCCCGTAGCCTGACGGGATAACCTCCTCACTGCCGGGCTGATGCCCGCTTTGTACCTTTTTTGCTACTGGATATGTATTTCTGTACATGCTTGTATTGTATTTACATGTCCTGTATGTTGATTGTACAATAAACCTTTACAAGCATCCCCGGGTCTCAGTCGCGAGTGAGTCGCCGGCGAGGTCAGACGGGGTCGCTCCGTGAGCCCCGCTGTGAACGCCGCGTGACCTATCCCGACCTATGTCCTCGCCGCATCGAGTAACCGCGCCTGTGTCGACACCCGGACTTGAGACAGACTAGTGTTAGTGTGAGTGTGAACACGCGTCGAAAATGAAAATGATCACACGCAGTGCTGCACCTGCGAATGCTTTCCCGCCAGGGGTGAGGAAGCGGGCTTCGGAGCGCCGCTCCTCGTCGTCTCCTCCCACACACTCGACACCTAAAGAGGCCGCCCGTAGTCCCGAGCGCGAGCTTGCCAGCGCCAACGAGGCCCACGATGACGATGACGAGAGTGTACCATCACTCGTCATCGACATGTCCGTCAGGAGCGAGGACCAGCAGGAGGCCGCGCAGGGCAAGGACTGGACCACTGTGGTCAACGGTCGCGCCGCCCGCCCCAAGTTCAAGCTGGGAAGCCTGGTGGACCACGCCAGCGCCTACCTGGCCATCACGGCCCTCGAGGACGAGAACCCGACCCTGAGGATGGTTCAGCCCTTCAGAGGGCAGCCGACGCAGCCATTCCTAAGTGCTCTCCGGGCCGCCGCCACCGCCCCGACTGGTGGTTCTACAACGAGGACGTCAGGGAGCACAACCACCGAGTCAACCTGCACAGAAAGCTGTACAAACGACAGCCCAACCCCACCAACCTGCGGCTGTTGCAGGATGTGGTGTCTCGCGCTCGACAGGTGTCTCAGCGGGCCAGGGAGGCCAAGTGGTTGGAGTGGTGCGCCTCTTTCAACCAGCACACCTCCCTCGGCCAGCTGTGGAGGAATGTCAGGACGATTTCCGGGGGCCCCCCGCCCCGACCACCGCCCACCCACACCCCACAACCGAGAGCGGAGAGGCTCATCGTCTTTGTTCACCGCGAAAAGGCTCCACGCCCACTTCCTCCCCCCGCACACCGCCACTTCCAGAAACAGTTCGACAAACAACCGCTTCGGGCTGTCAGGGAGGCGCGGGGGAACCTTTACGTGGCGGCCCCACCCCCTTAAACTCGCCAGGAACTGTCGTCGGCGGGGAAAAAAGGGCGCGACACAGCTGCGGGACGGACGGGGCGTGACATACTCCATGCTGGGCTCATGCCGGGCCTGCCGGGGACGCCACGCTGCTCGCCACGCCTCAACGCGTCTTGGCTGGCAGGTCACCTGCCACCAGCGTGGAAGGAGGCCGATATTCACCCCCATCCCCAAGCCCAGGGAGCCCACCAAGCTCAGGCCTACTCTCCCTCATCAGCTGCACGGCTAAAACAGCCGAGAGAATGGTCTCTCGCGCTGCAGGGGCGCGTGGGAGCCCTCCACCCTCACGTGCTTGGCTTCACCCGGGGCGTGGGCACAGCTGACAGCCTCCTCACCCTGTTTGGACTCAGGCCAACAAACTGCCCCACAGTCCCCGTTTTCCTCGACCTTGAGAAAGCGTTCGAGCTGGCCAGTCCTCACGCTATTCTCGCCACCCTCGCGAGAAGGGGATCCGGGGAAGACTGCTCGCCTGGCTCGAGGACTCCCTCCAGCCACCGTCGGGCCAGAGTCAAGTTCCAGGGCCCCCAATCCCGCTACAAGGAACTGGAGAACGGGACGCCCCAGGGCGGCATCCTCAGCCCGTTCCTGTTCAACCTGCTGAGGGAGGAGCTGGTCGCCCTGCCCTTCCAGGCTGGCACCGTCCTGCTCAGCTACGCTGACGACCTGGCCCTCGTTGTCACCGGGCGGGGTGCAGGCTTTGCAAGACGCAGCGCGCTCTCGACCTCATCACCGCCAGTGCGAGGAGCTGGGCCCAAGATCTCGGCGCAGAAGTCCCGGGCCATGACTACCCAAAGCACCCAAACCCAGTCTGTCAGCTTCGCGTCCAGGGCATGGGCCCCTGGCCTGGACGGACTCCCACCTGTACCTTGGGGTGGGGGCTCGACAGGCGGCTGTCGTTCCCCCGGCGCCAGCTTGACTACCTGAGGGAAAGGACACAGGCCAGGCGGAACGGGGATGAGGGCCCATGACGCGGCCTAAACGCCGGTGCCACCTTCTCTTTCCTCCGCCTGTACTACGTGCAGCTGTGCGCTCCCTGGTGGATTATTGCCCCCTCTACTCATCGCGCTTCCCCCAGTCAGCAGGAGCGGCTCGAGGTGCTCCAGAACAACGCCATGAGGACCATGCTGGGTCTCCGAGATGGTCCAGCGCCTGCGTAATGCAGAGCGAGACCAGATTGGGTCCCCCCTCGCCACCAGGGTGCAGTGCATCATGGCCTGTCGCGTGGCCAGAGTCTTCCGCCGCGACGTGGGAGGGCGTGGCGCAGAGGAGACTCCGGCTGGCTATGACGCAGGGCATCGAGTGCCTGCGCGGGCAACACGTGGCTCATAAAACACCTCGCTAGCCACCCCAGCCTCATTCACGCGGGATCACCGGACGTGGCGGAAGGCCGATGTCCCCGCCCCCACCTACTATGCCCCACCCCCGTGGGGGCCCCCCGCCGCAGAGTTTCACCGGCCACGCTGTTGCCTGCGTGCAAAGCCATGTGCACCACCCGGGGCTGCGGCAGCACGCGCTGATGGCCATGGCCCCGGTCGTCGAGCGAGACAGCCGCGTATACTTCACTGACGGCTCGGTCGACCCGGTAGTGGCAGAACAGGAGCCGCGTTTTGTCACGGTGGGACAGAGATGTCTTGGCGGACGTCTGACAACTGCTCCACCCTCCAGACTGAGCTGGTGGCCATCCAGCACGCCCTCGAACATGCCCTGCCCCGCCGGGAGGCAACCATGGTAATACACACCGACTCCTGGACAGGGCTGCAGGCCCTCCAACAGCCGCATCCCAAGGACAACGTGAGGCTCATCACCACCATCCTGGGCAGCCTACAGAGCCTTGGCGCGCAGGGAAGGCGTGTCAGGCTCAACTGGATCCCCAGCCACGTAGGGGTCCGAGGTAACGAGGCGGCGGACGTGGCCGCCAAGCGAGCCGCCAGCGGCCCCAGCGTCACCATGCACGTGCCTCCCAGCTTACAGCAGCTCAAGGCGCAGGCGAGACGGGCCGCAGCACACCGAGAGCTGGAGACCAGGAAGAGGCAGGCGGCCTGGTACGCTGCAGCCACTGACTACCACCCACTGGACGCCACCCAGCAACAACCCAGGGCAGATGGCGCACTACTGCAGCGTGTGCGTCTGGGCTACTGCAACCCGGGAGGACTGCAGGAGGCCCTTTGAGGGGCAAGAGTGCGATCACTGCGAGAAGCACACCCGTCGCCCACTGGTGCACTACCTCCTGTCCTGCCCCACCACCGCCCCCCTGAGGCCCGGCCCGGCCCCCGCCGCCCAGCTTGCAGGTGGGGGGCTGCTGAGTGGGCGTGAAGGCAGGGCCGCCCTCATGGTCCGCCACACCCCGAGAAATGTGATGTTGCGGGTGCTGCGAGCAACGCCCCCTCCCCGCTGACACATCACGTACCCACACCCCGCCGCCCCCCGGGGCTGAAACCCTGGACGCAGGTGACTTACCATCACCACGCCTCCACGCGCCCCTCCCGTAGCCTGACGGGATAACCTCCTCACTGCCGGGCTGATGCCCGCTTTGTACCGTTTTTGCTACTGGATATGTATTTCTGTACATGCTTGTATTGTATTTACATGTCCTGTATGTTGATTGTACAATAAACCTTTACAAATCAATCAACCCCGGATCTCACTAGTTATCGCTCGCTCCTCAATCTTAGAGGTCACACATTCGCGCTCCCTCCGTGGGCAGCCCACGTGGCTGCCCCAACATCTCCAGTACTCTACTGTTCCTGTACGACATTCCTGACCAATATATTATCTATCTTCAATCTACAAGTTGAGTACTTGACCCACACACATATTTATAAGGACGCTAAGACAATGCACAGACCTCAGAATCCACGTGCTTGCCGACCCACTCACAGCTACCACAAACCGGCCGCCACACTAACTCCATCTCATGTTCCTGCTTCCAGCCACACCACACTCCTCATTTATATATTAAAAAAAAAAACCTTAACGGTTCACACCTAGCTCACAACTTCCAGGAAAGACTTGCTTAGTGAAACAACCTGTCAAATAATTATGGAAGTATTATGTTGGAGTACATTGAAAAGAACATGGGGGAAGTGGTTGCGCACTACTGTTGTAAGAGATGCCCCAACACAAAGGGTTAAAAAACAAATTTGGGATTGATGGTATCAGTGAAGTTATGAAAACAAGCCATATTGATATATGTTGTTATATCTAAAGATAATAGCTGATTGAAATATGTTAAGCATTTTGAAGTGGCAGATAAAGTGGTACTCGTAGTTGGAAGACTAAATAAGTAATGGGGTGAGGTTCCTAGGAAGGAGCTATAAGACTAAAACCTTGACAAGCAGTTTTACATACAAACAAAACATGCACCTTGGAAGGTTGCCTTCATTATTTAAGGTTCCCTCAATAATACATGAAATCTTCTTATCTAAACATTAACAAAGAGGCCTGACAAAGTATTGATATGCCACGTGTGACAAATTTTCTATCACACTATATTTGTTTCTACATTAGCTCACCCATGTAAGTATTATGCACATATGGCTTTAACTCTTTGCTTTCTCTCTGCTCAGGTTGTGATGATGTCAAACATATTAGAGGTGACTGAGTCTGCGTACTTCCCTGGCTTCATGAAAATGAGTGCCGATGTTTCAATGGGTAAGTATAATGACAGGTGTATTTCAAATTCTAGATTTCTATTTCTAGAGATTCTATTTCAAAACTAGATGTTATTTTAATTTTAACTGAAAAGTGAATTGTATGATGCAACCAACAGTTTTCAGATATTATCTTTTGCAGCTGTGGCGGAAGCAAGAGATGTCATGGTTCATTTCACACCACTAAAACCTTTGCTGGAAGGGTTGGAGAATGGGGAGTTTCAGGATGCTTTGCCCATCCTACCTCCACTTGTGCACTGCATTTGCCTATTATGGGCTGCCTGTCCTGCTTATAGGAAACCAGATCGAATAGTAACCTTGTTCAAAGAAATAACAAATCTACTTATTAGTATGGTAAGTTGCTTTATTTATGCTTAAATTGTTTTGACATGGAAGTCACAGTATCTTTAATTCATAAGACATGTACACTAGCTAATCTAATATCGTGGGTGTTACGTTCTAATCCCCCTTCTTCCCCCCGCGAATAATACAAAACTGCGAATAATGCAAACGCCCGTCTCTTCCCCAAAGCCCCCAAACCTAAATACAGGCCCAAATCTCAAAAAATAAAAAATTTCCAGCCTCAACATTTGTGGCTATAGTGGCTGTATGTAAACACACTGTCGTGATGGATCCAAAGGGTGGGGGAAGGGGAAATGCATATCCACCTCACCATCCAAGTTCCAAGCTGTTGTTGTTGCTACACTTAAGCTTCATGTCAATTCCAGAAGAATCTCAAGAGGCAACCATACTGTGTTTCATCTTGAGAAACTGAAGGACTTGACATGTGCCCATTAGCAGTGGTGGGCAGGTGCGCCGCAAATTGCGCCGCTGCGCCGCTGCGCCGCTGCGCCGGCGGCGCACCTTAAAAACCGGCGGCGCAGCGGCGCCGGCGCGAATTCTCAAAAAACCGGCGCAACGGCGCGCGGCGCAAGTCAAAAATCCGCGCCGCTGTCCGCGCCGCTGCCCAGCTTTAGCGAGCGATAAAAGACGACCTAAGAATCCGACGCGGCAACCTGAAGCTTATGGGGTACAAGTACTTGGAGCCTAACATGGAGGACAAGGAGGAGGAGGAGGACATTGAGTAGAAGGATGAGTAGAGACAGAAACTCAGACTCAGTGGGCGGGGCCAATCTGGCTAAATTTACCGCCGGCCGAGCAATATAGCTCACGGGCCATAGTTTAATCTTTAATGAGAATATAGGTAACTGTGATGCCTATTATAAGTTGTATTTTCAATAAAATTGACTTTTTTTATAGCCTAAAACTGTTTTTTGGGGGACTAAATAGGTAGAAACTTTGGCACTGCACACAGTTTTTGTATAGGCATACTTAATTAATAGCGGCGCGCGGCGCAGCGGCGCAGCGGTGCGGGGCGCAACTGCAGGGGCCAAAAATAGCGGCGCGGGCGCAGGTGGGCATCGCCGCCGGCGAAGGGGCGCGGGCGCAAGTACCAAAATTCAGCGGCGCGCCCACCTTTGCCCATTAGTATGCAGTGGCAGTCTCAAAACGGTTTGTTGTGCTCGGTGCCCTCGAGGGCCCTGAAGAACTGTGGGATACCTTCAAACGTGAAACTCTCCAGGCTGCCAAGGAGTGTATTGGGGAGCGCCCGAGGTCAAGGCGTGGGTTTGTTTCGACGGAGACGCTGGAGAAAATCGAGGAGAGTCGCGCTGCCAGGCTGGCTGGGAACCAGGACCAGCACAGGGCTCTGTCACGCCGGACTAGAATCCTCCTGAGGAGAGACAAGGAGAGGTATGTCAGGAGCCTCGCTGAGGATGTCGAGGGCCATTTGAACGCTAATGACCTCCGACCCACCTACCGAGCCCTGAAGAAGCTCTGTTCCAAGTCTCCATCTCGGGCGAGTACTATTCGAGCAGCAGATGGACGCCTCGTGTCGGACATGGATAGGCAGATGGCTCGTTGGGCTGAGTACTTTGGGCAGTTGTTCACGGTGGACCCTCCAATTGAGCAGCTTCACAACACTGGATTACAGGCAGTGGATACCGACTGCAGTGGCAGTCAGAAAGGCTGTATCAAAGTTGAGGGGTGGAAAGGCAGCTGGTGTCTGTAATATCAGTGCCGAACTCCTCAAAGCTGGGGGTGAGGCCATGATTCGCGGGTTGCATGCTGTCCTGACTGCCGTGTGGCAATCAGGTACCATTCTTCCTAACTGGAAAAGGGAGCTGGTCGTCGCTTTCTTGAAAGGGAAAGGGGACTGTCAGGACTGCAACAATTACCGCGGCATTATACTGCTCAGCGTGCCAGACAAGGTGCTTGTCCATCTATTGCTGACACGGATCCGCAGTCATCTGCTGAATCATCAGAGACGTCAGCAGTCTGTGTTCACGCCTGGTAAGTAAACAAAGGACCGTATAGAAGCGCTTCTAGGCCATGTTCTGGTGGAATACCAACGTGAGTTTCGACACGGGATGATTGCAGCCTATGTTGATCTCAAGAAAGTGTTTGACTCAGTGCATCGTAATTCACTCTGGGACCTTCTGCGACTTCGCGGAATTCCTGCAAGGATTATTGGTTTGATGACTGTTCTGTACTCTGGGACTGAGAGTGCTGTGAAGTGTGGAGGAGTTGTATTCAGCTTCTTTCCTGTGAATACAGGAGTGAGGCAAGGGTGCGTCCTTGCCCCATCACTTTTCAACATTTGTATGGACAGGGTATTAAGCAAAGTGGCAGATCAAAGTGATTGTGGAGCATCCCTTGGCAACACCAAGATCACTGATCTTGTTTTTGCCGATGATGCAGTAATCTTTGCCGAGTCGCTGGAGGTCCTGGTGATTGCTCTCGAGGCTCTGCACGAGGAGGCAAGGCTTTTGAGATTTGAGGTCTCCTGGCTCAAGACCAAGGTCCAGGTGTTTGGAGGCTTACTAGATGAAACAGTACAGTCTGTTCATGCGTGCAGTGAGGACATTGAGATCTTGGAATGTTTTACATACCTTGGTAGCGCAGTCCACAATGACGGCGGGTCACGTCAAGAAGTCTTACGGCAGATTGGCATAGCCCACGGTGTTAAGGACTCGCTCAGCATGAGTATTTGGCATTGTCGGTACCTGTGCAGGAGGACAAAGATCCGGATCTTCAAATCGCTTGTGATCCCTGTCTTACTCTATGATTGTGAGACATGGTCACTAACTAGCGACTTGAAGAGGCGAATCGATGCCTTCGGTAATAAGTGTCTTCGAAGAATCATGGGGTATCGCTGGGATGATTACGTGTCAAACTAGCGATTGCACCGTGAGACTGAATCGAGGCCTGTTACCTGCATAGTCCGTCAGCGCCATCTGCGGCTATATGGGCATGTGGCACGCTACCCTGAAACCGATCCTTCCCATCGGGTTGTATCTGTAAGAGACAATCCGGCGTGGAGGAAGCCAAAGGGGCGACTACAAGGCTCGTAGCTGGGTTGCCCCAGCTACGGGGCAACAGTTGATGCTTCCTGTCGAAAGTTGATTGATATGGGAATGGAGCCTGCATGGGGACTCGCGCGAGGTGACCCTCGGGAGTGGCGTCGTAGGGTGGGCGAGGGTACGCGCCCCCAGGCGTATGGCTCCAATGATTGATATATATATATATATATATATATATATATATATATATATATATGTATATATACTATATATATATATATATATATATATATATATATATATATATGTATATATACTATATAATAATATATATATATATATATATATATATATATATATATATATATATGTATATATACTATATATATATATATATATATATTATATATTATATATATATATATATCTATCTATCTATCTATCTATGTATATATATATATATATATATATCTATATTATATATATATATATATATATATATATATTATATATATATATATATATATATATATATATATATATATTCTCGAGGAACTTTTTTCAAGTTCCTCTCGTCTGTGTCAAAACCTTCAAAAATAATCATGACTAATTGTGTGGACACTGACGTGTCTTCCCCTCCCTTAGCCAAATATATTAGCCGTCAGGTAGACACACTCAGAACTTCATCAATATTAGAAGACCAAATGAACCCTGGATTTCTCACAAAATGGGACCCAAATGATCTTTGTTTGCATGCTTTGACAGAATTCCTTATGTATTTTACCGCCGCCCTCATACCTCAAAACCACCTGTTTTAGTTTACCCCCAAAGGCGCCCTCACGTAACTCCTTAATTTTCCTCCGACGGGGCTTGGTAAATTAACCTGCAGGAGAAATTTTGGCACCACGTAGTAAAATAACACAAGGGGGGTAGAGCATTAAACACCTGTACAATTTTCCCTTTTAAATGATTAATCACAAAACACATTTTTCTCCTGACGGCCCACCCCAAAGGTGGAGGGTGAAAAAAGTACACACATTTTTACTCGGCTATTAATGGTTTTCTCTTAACACACGAGGCTTCATTTGAGTCCCAAAAACACACAAAGTACGCGGCTTACGGCACACAGCCCTGCTTAGCTACTACAAAGCTGGGGGCGACGCCTCGGGCCGTCGCGCTAGCCCGAGCTCCAAACCTTGCCTCTTGCTCCCCTTTCGCTCCCTTCCCCGGCCTCCGCCACTACCCCGCTCCCATCCTCCCCGCCGTTGCTCGCACCCACTTCTCCCCCTTCTGGGCCCGAGTCCTGCCCAATCCCCGGGTGCCTGGCAAACCCCCTTTCCTCTCCCGGACCCACTCCCCACTCCATACCCCACACCCCACCCCCTCGACAAGGCCGCCCGCCTCGTACTTCACACCCTGCCTCCACCACCACCACACACTCAGGCCACAAGGTAACAGTATATAGTTTTTTTTTACAGAGTTTATATTTTTTATTAATCCAGTTCTCCCTTTGTTCTACGGCATCATTTTCTACACTTGTTTCAATCTGATAATTTTTTAATCAGATTAAAAATTTTTTTTTTGTCTTTTTCATCCCAGTGTAAGTTTTAATGATTTTTTCCTGGCAAAGCCTTCTGGTCTGGGAATTTTTTTGACTTTAATGCACCTCTATCCAAATACCAAATTTTTTTTTCTTTTTCTTTCAGGGGCCACTCTTCAAGGCAAGTGGGATTCCGGGCGGAGACAACAGAGCCACCCCAAAAAAATTTAACACATGTGTGTCTGTTCTCAGAAAATTCAGGCGAGTATTATCAAAACCACTGTCTTTTTAAAGGGTTCCCCTTTATTATCTTATATCATGGATTTGCATTGGAAAAAGTTGGTTTTGCTGTAATTTTGAATATAGATACCCCCATCTTTTCAGAGGCCCTTTACGGGGTAAGGTCATGAAAAATTGCTGTTATTTTGGCTTTACTTTTGTTATCCCAAAAAGTGTCCCAAAAGATTTCACCGGGGATTAGAGCTGAGGAAAAGGGAGTAAATAATAACAAAATGTACGTAGTACCTTGATTCTTTCAGTGTCTTCAGGGAAAGCATAAGATACCTTTAATATTCCCTTGAATTGATAATTTAAAAAGCTAACCATTTTGGTGAAAATTGGGGAAATAAATAATCGTAGGAATTGTAGCACACATTTTTCAGTTTAAATCTTAAAACGGGGGAAACAAATTTTTGTTGATTTAGGTCTGCACTTGTTTTTAAAGAAATTTTTGGGTGTGAACCCAAACTGATCTAGTTTTTCTCTATACGTCAATTTTTGAACTGTGGGTTTTTCGTTTTCTTAAAAAAATAGAAAAATCTGTACATAACGTAACCATGCTTTTTTTTAAAAAGTTGCAAATTTTAAAAACAATAAAAATGAAAAAAAAGGCAAATAGAAGTTTTTTTAACTTATCGTTTTTTAAAAGGATAAGGCTATAATTGTGTGCAGGTTTTGGTAAAAATTTACGTTTTTTAGCTTTTCTGGGGTGTTCAATTTTTGGGGTATCCGTTTTTATGCTCCCAATTTCACCTCAAGCACATCCCATCTACCCTGGTAAGTTTTCCCTACCTTCAAATCTTGGTAAATCGCACCTTGCTCGTCGCTACAGCACCAAGATTTTCCGGAAAAATTTGGGAAGATGGTATGCAAAAAATGTACTTTTTTAAAACCATGTTGCAACCAAGCGCTTTGAGCTCTCCAATAGTTTTTTTGAACAATTTCTGTGTAATTTGCACGTGTATTTCCAAGAAAGTTCTTGACACGTCTTTTAATATAGCCAAGCATTTTTTCAGGTTGACAAAAAGTACCGTTGAAATGTTATCTTTGATGACTGTCGAATTTGTGGACCATCAAAACCCGGCCTTGATTTTTTTTTAAATTTACAGTCCAGGAAATGCCAAGATGATTTTACTTCAAACATCGCCATCAGTTGACAAGCTTTTACAATTTTTTTCATAGCCTATTTTTTTTTTCAGAGGTGGGAATATTATTTTTTTCCTGTCAAAAGTGGGTCCCGTAAATGTTTTTGGATCCCAGGTTTAAGATCAATCTCGGAGGCCAATTTGTCTGAACCCAAACTTCTCTCGAGCTCTGCTATCCCCACATACAGAGAAAGCGGGTCTTTTTGTATCCCGTTGTTTCCCCAAGAAAGGAAACAAAATTTTAAGGTCAAAACGATGATCCAATTTTGTTTGTCAATTTCCAAAAACCAAAGGGCTCTCTTTAACCCCATATTCTTCCGAGACAGACCGAAAGCCCAATGGGACTGCGCCAACAAAATTTCCATTGTTGAAGTACACACTTCAAACCCCCGCTTTTAGCTATCAAAAACTCGCCTTCTTTGGATTGTAGATTGAAAACCCCAATTCTTCATAAACCCGGAATTTATGGCAAAACACAAACCCCCTGGCACCTTGAAAATACTCAGAAATGACTTTCTCTGGGTTTTAAATATATCCCTTTAATCCCTTTTCAAATATGTTTTTCTCGTTCAGTCTTGTGCTAGTTTTCTGAAGCTTTTTTGGGTGGCCCAAATCAGTGTTAAATATCAACTTTTTGCTGTAAATCCCCTCGAAAAAATCCTCTGATGTCAAATCCAAACTTGCGCACTGCGTTCTTTAAAATCACTCAGATCTTCTAGAGGAGGTAGTTGTTCGAAAAAAGGCACTGGAATTTCAGCTGAATGAGGCATTGGTCTTATAGCTGACGGTAGATTGGATATTCTATTTTACTTTTTTTTTTTTGTTAAATCCCAATGTTTTCACCCAAACAAAAGTCAGTCTGTGAATGATCTTTTTCTCTCGCCAAACCATGGGGATACCCAATGCCAACTTTTCACGTGTTCCTTTGGTCCCCACCGTAATCTCCGACACACTGCTTGCCCCCAATTTTTGAGGGGCCCATAGCTTGTTTTTGTCCCCGATTTCCTTTTAAAAAATGCGAAAAAATGCTTGTTTTTACAAAACGCGATGCTTGCCCTCTGATTGGAATGGGGAAATTCCACATTATAAGCGAAGGATCAGGGTTTTTTTAGGCATTTAAGACAGACGACGAGCAGGGCAGACATGATCTGAAACAAAAAAATATATACCCATGTAAAAAAAACCAAAAACTGGAATAGTTACAAACTTTTAAAACAAAAAAAAAGAGATAAAACGAAATAGAAATTACAATGGTAGGTTTTTTTTTACAGGGTTTAAAAAAAAATCCATTACAAACCCCTAATTCCCCCTTTTCCTACTTTTGTTTGCAGATATTGATAGTACTGACCTATTTGGGGGCTGCATACACTCTCACCGCCTGTCTCTTGTAACTGCCAAACAAGTTGCCACATAGCTCCATGAGTCAAATCGTAATCGCGCAAGTTTTACTACGCTCACAAGGGGAAATTTTCTTATTTGAGGAAAGCTGTGGAGAAAAAAATTTTAATTTCTAGAAAAAAAATGACTACAGATTTGGAATCAGCATGCCAATTTTAGTCTAAATAAGCTCAAAAATCTAACTCAACAATTTTTTGTTTTCAAATTGTTCCCCAGTGTTATCTAAGTGAATGCAGGGAGATAGTGATTGAAAATAGTTGTAAATCTTTATCACTAAAGCACTGAACATTTACTGTAGCAGCAGGGAGATCAGCTAGGAGGGCACATAAAGATATGGAAAGATATTTATATATATATATATATTGGTAGTGTATATATATTATATATTATATATATATATATATATATTATATATATATATATTTTATATATAATATATAATATAATAGAGAGAGAGAGAGAGAGAAGAGAAGGGGAAGGGGAGAGAGAGAGGGGAGAGAGGGGAAGAGAGAGAGAGAGAGAGAAAGGGGAGAGAGAGAGAGAGAGAGAGAGAGAGAGAGGGTAATATATATATATATAATAAAATATATATATATTTATCTATCTATCTATACTATTTCTATATATTATTCTTTTAAATAAATTATGTATATATATCTATCTATATAATAATATATATATATTTATTATATATATATATATTATATATATAAAATAAAATATATAAATATATGTATATATATATTTACTATCTATCTAATTATCTATCTATCTATCTATCTATCTATCTATCCTATATATTATATGTATATATATATATGTTATATATATATATATATATATATATAATATATTATATATATATAAATTATATATATATATATATTTTATATATATATAAAATATATATAATTTTATTAATCTATCTCTTATTTCATATTATTATATATATATATATATATATATACAAATTATATATATAAAATATATATATATATTATCTATATATATTATCCCCCTCTCTCTCTCTCTCCTCTCTCTCTCTCTCTCTCTCTCTCTTCTCTCTCTCTCTCTCTCTCTTTTCTCTCTCGCTCTCTCTCTCTTCTCTCTCTCCTTATATTTTAGTAATATATATATATATATAATATATATCACACCCCAAAATACTAAAAAAACATGTGTAGGCTATATAAAATTTTTTCCCCTTAGAATTACACGTTTTTTCACCTGTTCAAATATGTGCAGAATCTCGTGTTACACCCTATATAATATATATAATATATATATATATATATATATATATAATATATTATATATATATAATATAATTATATTGTATATTTTATATTATATATATATATATATATATATATATATATATTAACCAGAAAATAAGGAAGCTACAAGAGTTGTGAGATATACACGAGTTAGTTTCTGTAAACTACTATTTATCTATATATCTATATAAATATATTATATATTTATTATATATATATATAATATATTATATACATATATACATATATATATACAATATAATATATATATATATATATATTTTATAATATATATATTTTATAAAATATATAATATATATAATATTAAATTATAATATTATAAATATAAAATATATTAAATATATTATTTATATACAAAATATAATATAAAATATATTATATATATTATATATTTTACAATATATAATATAATATTATTAATTATTAAAAGTCTATTAATATATTATATATATAAATATATATATATATAAAATAAGAAAAAAAATAAA
>JACEEZ010025275.1:0-24120 GCA_016584305.1 Chionoecetes opilio | reverse complement strand
CCCTTTTCGTTTTTTTCACGACCCGGGGGCAAAATACAAATTTGGGGGCCCCTTTTCGTAAATTTCCCCGCGACGAAATAAACGTGTGGCCACACCGCAGAATATAAAAATTGTCCTCTCTCCTCTTTTTTCCGCGGAGACCCCAGCGTGTGGTGGTACATGAAAAGGTTATTTAAATGCTGTAAGTTGAATGATGGCGTGAATTTGGGGGATGAAGATTCGCACTCTTCCTCCTTCTCCTCGCCTCCTCACTTCTCACTTCTCACACTCTCCCTCCCCTTCCCTCTCACTTCTTCTCACTTTCTCCTCTTCTTCCTTCTCCTCCCCTCATTTCTTTTTCCCCGGGGGGGACGGGGGGACCCTTAGCTGGGTCAGCAAATTGCAGGTGGGCGCCGGCCACCCCTTATAGGCTGAAAAGAGGTGTTGTAACCAAAACATCATTCCCTCTCCTCTATCCCCCCCCCCTCAGTACTCTGCCCTTTCCCCCCTTCTCTTCCTCCTTCTCTTCTTCCTTCTCTTTCCCATTTATTCTTCTTTCCCTTCTATTCCTTTCCCCAAAACTCTCCAGCCCTCCACTTTTAATAGAAAAAATTTTTACATTGGACACTAAAACATTCCAATTATTTTAAATACTAGATGCATGTATGTTGTTAAATGAATCGATTTATATGCTATGTAGTTTTAAATTGAAAATAAAAATCCATGGGAAAAGAGAAAGCAGTACAGACTAAAGGGGGTCTGAATGTAATGCAAAAAATCAAACGGGTCGCTATGAAAAGTTTGAAGACACTGCTCTAACCTGCCCGGGGTTTGTTTTTCTTGAGATGTGGGAAGCGGCAGTTTTAAAAAGCCCCGTTCTCACCCCATTGTACGCCTGGCGCTACGCTCCCCCTAAACGGGGAAGGGCCCGAGGAAGAGAGAGAGAACAGGGGGAGGGACTACTCGCCAAAAGGGAAGGAGGAGAAAAGGGGAAAAGGGAAGAGAGAGACAGAGAGAAAAAGGGGAAAAGGAAGGGAGAGAGAAAGAAGAAAAGGGGGGAAAAAGAGACTTTCTCCCCTTTCCTCTTTTCTCCCCTCCCTTTTCCCCTTTCTCTCTCAAGGAGGAGAGAGAAGGGGGTAGGGGAGGGGGAAGAGAGAAGGAGAGAGAGGAGAAGAGAGAGAGAGAGAGGAGAGGAGAGAGAGAGAAGAGAGAGAGAGAGAGAGGAGAGAGAGAGAGGGAGAAGAGGAGAGAAAAAGAAAAAAAAAAAAGGGAAAGAGGGGAAGGAGAGAGAGAGACAGAGGGCGAACACGTAGCTGCCGGCGTAAATTGGCTTCAACAACTTTTTTCAGCCCATTCCCCACGAGTGCCTTTTTTGAGTAATATAAAATAAAAATACCAGTGTCTCCACACAAACCCGAAAAAAAAAACGAATGAAAAGGAAAAATTTCTCCTTCACGATTTTGCATTTTTTGAAACTAAATGGGTACTGCTGTATAAGAGACCTTCTGTTTTTGAAGGGGCTCCCCCTCCTGAGTTTTTCTGGGACATCGTGTCTTGCATCTCACACAAACACTTGTAAATCCTTTTAAAGAGGTAGGATGCTAAAAAAAACCCCTGGGCAGGAGCCGTTGCGGGAATGGTTCAAAACCCTAGCGGGGTTTGAACAAAACGCTTTAAGCCGGGGTCGACGAAATTTTTCCCCGTCAAATTCTCCGGGCAAGAAAAAACCGGGCCCAAATCGGCAAAATTTTGTCGAAAATTTGTCAACACAAACATGTTGGGTTTCCGAGAACATTCTTGTCAAAATTCTCCATTCTCTCCACCCCCAACGCATATTTTTTTGACATTATTTAAATGCGGGCCTTAATTCAAAGTAAAAGAATTAAATAAGCAAATACATAGTGTCAAGAACCTTTTCAAGTCTTTTCAAGCAATACGGTAAAGAAAAACCCGTAAAAAACGGCTACCTAATCCAGCGCCCGAGCCCCACTCAGCGCTCTGACCGCCGAGGAGCTGAGAATCACCTGTGCCTTCCTAAGAAGACGGTAAACTACAGCGCCTGTGATGCTTTATAGCCACACCAGGGTTCATAGGCCCCCCAAGGGATCCTCGCAGCCCTAAAAACAAGAACAAACATTCTATAGTGATGGCGAGAAAAGTGCCATGGGTCGGGCTCAGGGCTTCTTTGCGGGAAATTGTAGGTGTAAACCATATCTTTGGGACCACAAAAACCCCTCTTACTCAAAACAAAGTTGCGGCAGGACGTTTAAAAGCCATAGCAGAGAAAACTACAGGCGGACCTCCGAGCTGGGGGCTAATTGGGGGAAAGAATTTCTGTTTTTTTTCCAATGTTTTTTTTATGTGTTTTGAATAAATTGCGGTTAATTTATATTTCACCCAACCAACGATTTTCTGTTTCCCTTATGTTTTTTGGAAAGTTTTTTTTGTTTTGAATAAACTGCTAACTGTTTCTGTCGCAATTTTTTTTTTTTTTTTTTATTGAAAAAAATGAAAAATAAAAAAAATTAAACCAAAACCCTAACCTAAGCTTTACCTAACCTAACCAATCCTAACCTAAAATGTATACCTAATCTATACCTACCTAACCTTTCCTAACTAAAAAAGGGTTTTTTAGGCAGTAAATTTTTTTTTTTTTTTTTTAGTTAGGAAAAAGGTTAGGTTAGTATGGGTTTGGGTTGGTTGGGTTAGGTTAGGTTTGGTTCTTTTTTTTTTTTCTTCGTTTGTCTTTTTTTGCCAAAAAAAAAAAAAAAAAAAAAAAATTGCGACGAAACGGTTAGCAATTCATTCAAAACAATAAAAAACACCAAAAAAAACTAAGACGCATCAGAAAATCGTTGGTTTGGGTGAAACTCAAAGACCGAGAAAAAATTTTTTCTGGTGCTTTTCATTTTTTTTTAATAAAATCTCAAACCGTTTCGTCTCAAATAACTATTAAAAAAAATGTATCATTTTTTTTTAGTTACAAAAAATTTTAAGTTGGGTTTAGGTATGGGTTTTCGGTTTGGTCAATTTTTGTTTTTAATTGATTGTTTTTGAAAAGCATTAAACAAAAAAAATGATTTGCGACCGAAATGGTTAGCAGATTAAATCTAAAAAAAAAAAATTTTTCATCACCAAAGTAAATTTGGGTGCAACTGGAAATTTATTAACTTTGGTTAGGAAACCATGTCCAGGTTAGGTTTTGAACTAGTGGGGGGGGTTTTGAGGCACAGCCCCTATTTAGTTGGGGCACAAAACCCAATTTCTATGTATTGTATTAAAACCGTTTTTTTACAGAGTTTGGGGAGAAAAAAAAATGTGGTGTCAAATAATGAAAACATTTATTCTTCCGTCTCATCTATTACAAGGGAAGGGTCAACGAAAATCTCCAGTCTGCTAGTTTTTTTCACTTTAAAAACGATCATTCGATCTACGGCAGCTTTAAAAACTAAAATTTTATAGAATTCTACCGTTTAGTACCGGGTTATCTCTTGTTTACCCAAATTAAATTTTCGAGACACCAACCTAGAACTTTTGTCTAAGTGGAACATTTTGCCGCGGGGATATTTTCAGCTATATTTTCCACTTGAATATAGAAAAGGAGGAAAAAAAGGGTATTTTCCTTTTCGACCCCACTTTTTTTAAGTAACCTTTTTATTTTATTTTTTTTGTTGTTTTTAAAAGTAAATTAGGTTTTTGGTTTTAAGAAAAAAAACATTTTCTTTTATCCCCCATCCTCCCCCCCAGTTAATGAAAAACAAGTGGGTAAAATTCAGTTTTCCATACTCTCCCATTTCCCCAAAAACAAGTTTGGGGACCGTGGGAATGGGGGGGTTTTCAGGGGGGGAAAAAATTTTGCGTCGGAAAACAAAATTTTTAAGAGTTGTGTGGGGGGGGGTAAAATTTCCCTGTCTAGGGTAATTTCCTTAAATCTAGAGAAAATTGCCTAACCAAAATTAACCCTAACCTAGGGGGGGGGCTTGACCCACCGAAAAACAAACCTAACCAAATCAAAACCTAAGTTTCCCTAACTAAATCAAACCCAAACCAAACCAAACTAACCAAACCTACCAAAATCTAACCTAACCTACCCTAACCAAACCAAATCTAACCTCCCCCCTCCCAAATAAAACCCAACCCCCTACGGGGGGTTGGGGGGGGTTCTCGAATTTTCGGCTCATTATGTGGGGATCGTCAGGTTCACACGTCTATGGATCAGAAAAATCCAAAAAATTTTTTCCCTAGATCTGGGGAATTTTTCAACACCCCTAACTAAAAAACTATGGGGTTGCGACACATATTTTGTACCCCCACCCAAAAATACCCGCATTTCCCCAGGTCCCCAAGCTTGTTTTGGGGGAGAGGGGGAGTATGGGCAAACACTAAAAAATACCAAATGTTGCAAGTCGGTTAGGTTCTTCCCGATAGGTTAGGTTCCCCAAGGTTAGGTTTTTTTTTGCATAAACACACGAAAGTGATTTTTTTTCATCTATATAGGGTTTTGTATATCAAGAACTGGAAAATGTGTAAATATGGAAAAAACGCTATGACGTGAAAATGCAAACTCGTTTACGCAACGAAAATCCCGGGAGACGGAGTACCCTAAACCGCCATTTTATAGATTCAACTTTGAACTTTCATTGAAATTTTTAAAAAACACTAGAAAATACATCTTCTGAAATTTAAAGTTCTTTATCATTATTTCTCAACTTATCCAAATAATGCATCATCTTTCACGTTTAAATTTTTGGAAAAAGCTTTAAAAAAACTTGTTCCCCACCCCAAAGTAACTAACAATTCCAGGAATTGCTCTTTTAATCCCCCAGGGTTTTAGTTACTTTATCGCATAATAAAATACTATTCCCCCGAAAAAAAAAAAATAAGAAAATTTATAAAAAAAAAAACAAATTATTCCATAAAAAAATAATTTGTTTAAAAATTTTTTTGTTTAATCATTATCATAAACCCTTTTTCTCCGTACCTATGAAATTTTTTTCACCCCCCTTTGTATTTATTTTTATCCCTGATGACAATATATTTGTGTTTTTATCAAAAATTTTTTTTATTTTCAGCAACGTTCGACAAAAAAATTTAAAAACCTGCGGGCTACTTCCTATTGCCAAACAAACTTAAAAGGCTCCCATGGGGTTTCCCAGGGTGTCCCCCGGGAAAGAGTGGCCGCGTTGACAGTGCCCCTTCCCGATTGATTCTTGGTTGAGCAAATACCAACACAACCCGCTTTTACTTGCCCCTTATGACGGTCATTTCAATTTTTTTTATGAGGATAAAATTTAAAAGTTTGTAATTTTTTTATGATGCATTGCTCCAACTGGTCACTACAATATAGTTTTGTTGGACTAGATTAAGATAGATAAAGGTACCCTAAATTTTTAAAGGGGGGCCTAATCGATCTGCCCAAAAGAGCCCCAAATGTTTGGATCCTCACTTCGGGTTTTATTGATAAAATTATCATCAAAATCAAATGAGTATCTATTTTAATAGAACTTATTAGGGAAACCTGGGAAAAATAACATATATTAACCTAATGATGCAGTAGCCAAAGCTCAAAAAAACCAAAATGATGGATGAGCAAGCAGTCGCCTCCTATTTTTGTGTGCCTCCCAAATTTACTGTTTTTTTTTTAAATTTGTGTTTTTTTTTCCCCAAAAACGGTAATTTTTTGGGAAACGGCTGTACTACAAAATGCAGGGGATGCTGAAAAAGATCAGTTTCTGAGAAAATGTTGTGCCCGTCCTTTCCAATTCAAAGCCCACATCAATCTCTCTGGACTTTGCAGCCCGCATCTTTTTGGGCCCAGCAGTCTCCCCCCCTAGTGCCTTTAGTCTCCCCTCCCTATTCCCTGCAGTCTCCCACCCCCAGTGCCTCCAGTGTTTCATCCCCCAGTCCTGTTTTCTGAACAAAAACCCCCCGACAAATAAAACAACCCCAAAAAACATCGTAAGGTAAAAAAAAACACACAGAAAGACGATGCCCTGTTCATATGTTTGGAGAGCATTGAAATTTTTTTAAATCAAAAACAACGACAAGGGAGATTTGGGATGTTTTCTATTTATATGGGGGAGATAACAGCATATGCAGCAGAGATGATGCCATACAAAGCTCAACTTAATTAATGTATAATTTTTTGAAAAAAATTAGAATTATAAAGGTGAAATTGTGATGGGAAGTATAAAACTCAGGAGTAACATGATATTTGTATTTTATCTTTGTCCTTAAACTATTTTTAATAAACATCAACCTAATTCCTTTTACAGCATGCACAGTAGGGATTAATTAAGCTTTTGAAAAATTTAGGCCCGTACCCAGTCTGAGAAGGGCGGCGCAACCTTCTCGACTGAGGAAGGGGACCATAAAAGGGGTATTCGGAAAGAGAGCAGCGATGAATTCTGCACGAAAAAACAGGTACCCCTGTCTTCGGGGATCTTCGCCGTGCTCTTCGTTTAAATAATATCCCCTTTTATGGTACCCTTTCCCCAGTCGACAGGTTTCGCTCGCCCTTACATGACTCGTGGGGCATTAGTGTTCTGTTTAGTTCTATTCTTTCTATATTTTTTTAGTATCGTCCAGACCATTTATCATTCGATTTAATGCCGTCAAATATAGCCATGCTCGAGTATATCAACAAAATGTTGCACTTTTTTCATCCTCACCCTTTTTAAAAGATCCGCATTAAAATCTGTAAATTCCCCCCCAGCTCTAAAAAACAACGTGCGATCAGCCCGACGACGCACCAGGCTCGCGGTGTCACCGAGTAAACCTCCAGCCCTGCCCGATACAGATGCACGGAGCACGGAGAAAAATGTAGTACTTGGGGAATTTGGGGGTTTTTTGATATCTTTTTTTTTTTTTTTTTTTTTTTTTTTTTGATTGGCTTTTACTTGCCCCTTCATTGGTACGCAAGAAAGCGTCCTTGGCAGAGAGCTTGAAACCCCTTTCCTACCTATTTGACCATGATAAGTCTGTGCAGGCCTGGCAGTGGCGGGGGGTGAGAGGAGCGCGGGGTTAGCACTTGTCTAGCCGCGCTCCTCTCACCCCCCATGCCAGGGTCTGCACGGGAAATTTTCTGGTCAAAAAGGTCAGAAATGGTGCTAACCCCTCGCAAGGCACACTTTTTTGCTGTATCCTGAAGGATGCAAGTATATGCCCATTTCCAAAAAATTTATCGAAAAACCCAAAATTCCCCCGTTTTTTCTCCGGTCTCCGGTATTTCATAGGCCCCGGGTGGGAGGGCCCCTCGTGTGACGTCGCAATTTTCCCCCCCACGGCTGGAATAGGGGTGTTGTTTTTTCCCCGGGCGATTATTTAAAATATTATTCTATGTTCTATTCTATTCTTTTTTTAAATTTTATGTCTACAGCAAAGAAAATTGTGAGCCAAAAGTTTTTTTTTTTGGGGAGGGGATTATAATTTTCCCAAAATTTTAGTATAAATTTTCTTTTCCCAAATCAAAAATATTTCTTCTTATTTTCCTAATCTTATTTTTCTAAATTTTTAAAAGAGCGTGCAAAAACTCTGGTTTCTGTGGCTTGCTAAAGAACACTTATGACACTTTCTTGGGCCACTTAATGCACTTGCTATAGCATGCAGCTCTGCTAAGAACACCTATGGGCCACATTGAATACATATCTGCATAGCCTGCAGGATCTGCTAAGCCCTGCATGGACCACATTAATGCACATCTGCTTGACCGGCTTACTAAAGCTGGGTTTCCATATAAACCCCCGCCATGCACTTGTCCTTCTTTTTTAAAAATCTTTGAATTTTTTTTCCCGCTTTTTGCATTTTTCTGTGGGCCCCCCGCAACAGCCCGAAGCATTTCTACGCACCATGTTGTATTGGTGCATTTGACCTGTCGAGCTTGCCATTATCGATGTCCTCCATGTCCAAAAAAAACCCGGTGGGGTGTATGTATGCCTCGAAGTTTCTCGCAACAGTTATTAAAACACAGCGCCAGTGTAATATCTCTTACATTTTCAGGTGATGTTTTTATGGCTGCTTTAAAAACTGAAACCCGGCAGCTAGAATACCGAAAGCATTTTCACTTGTTCTTCGAGCACGGGAGAGGCGATACTTAAAGATGCGTCTCTCAGCTGTTTGGTCTCTTCCTGGATATGACTTCATTAGATACTCTTTTAGAGGGAAAGCATCATCCCCAACAAACACATTTGGACACTGTTTTTCTGAAAAAGGTAGTTTTTCTGGCTGGGGAATATTTAGCATACCACCTTCCACTGCCTGCTTTAGGGTACACCTATCCCAAACTCCACCATCACTGGCTCTTCCACATGCACCAACATCAACATATATAAACTTACAATCAGCATCTACTAGTGCCATCAAGATCATGCTAAAGTGACCCTTGTAGTCATAGTAGTTTGACCCTGGGTTTGGTGGCTTGCTGATTGAAATCCTTTTCCCATCAAGTGCTCCTATACACATTGGAAAGTTCCACTGAGAAAAGAATGCACTCGCTATGGCACACCACTCTTCTGTAGTTTCTGGTAGCTTTAAATGTTTTTCATGCAAGACTGTATATATTGCCCTGCAGACTGTGGGGATGATGCTTGAAATCAGGTTGTGGCTGATTCGGAACTGGCAGGACAGGGACCTGTATGACTCTCCTGAAAGAAAAAGAAAGATAATTTAATGGTATAATTTCTTTGTTTGGTGTGAGGGCCTAAAGGAAAGCGAAGGAAAGGAAGGAGAGTAGAAGAGAATAAATAAGGGAAGGAGAGATAATCTCTGATAGCAGTAGTGGAGGCGAGAGGCGACGATGGTTTTAGCTGATGCAACTTTTCCTTATCAGTCCCGCGAAGGGGTGGGCAGCCGCCACCTGCAAAGTCGCTGACGATTAGGTATTCTGCAGATGAACGTCCGCGAGGGGAGGGTGAGAGAGAGTGAGAGAGTGGGAGAGAGTGAGAGAGGGTGAGAGAGTGAGAAAGGGTGAGAGAGAGTGATAGAAGGTGAGGGAGAGTGAGAGGGCGAGGAGAAGGAGGAATAACGCTGATTCTACACTCTTCTCTCCTCGCCGTCACCTTGCACCTCACTTCATAGCTGTCAGACTGATAGGACCTTTGACCCGTGCCCACCCACACACGAGGGGGACACCAAAGTATCTCTCCTTCTCTTCACAAATACACAAGTCTCGTAACAGAGGTCACCGCGACCCAAACCGACGTGTGGCCACACCGCATGGTATCTCGAATCTGCCCTTGCTCTCCCCTGTCTTCAGGAAGAGCCCCCCCGTGTGTGGGTGGGCACGGGTCAAAGGTCCTATCAGTCTGACAGCTATGAAGTGACGCTCTCATGATTATTTTTACCCTTCCGGATGTTTCTTTTACAATTTTTAGTGATTCTTGTAGTGCTCTTCAATCACTATGTAATTTTAACTCTCCCCATCCGCTGGTCAATGCCATCCTGGAATGGCTTTATCTGCTCAAGAGGCGAGGCCGGACGGTCAGCTTTTGTTGGGTACCGGCACATGTAGGTGTTGCCGGTAATGAGGAAGCTGATGCCTTGGCAAAAGCTGCAGCTAGAAGACCAGCTCTATCACATTCTGCAGTGCCGGCTACGGACCTGCGCTCGGCAATCCATAGATCAGTTCACAACAGTTGGCAAGAACGTTGGATTAATATAGGGCAAAATAAACTGCGCACCATCCGCCAAAGTATCGAGGACTGGAGCTACTGCGGTCTCTCCCGGAGATGGGAGACTGCCTTGGCACGATTGCGTATTGGTCACACTCTATATACTCATGGGTTCCTCATGGAGGGGGGCCACCCTCCTTACTGTGATGATTGTTTGGTCCCCTTAAACTGTGCGGCACTTGCTGGTCGAGTGTCCCAGTCTTGGGGACCTATGTGTGCAATTTTTGTCCCGGTGTCGCGGGTCGGACGGTGCTTACCGTCTCTCCTGGCATTGGGAGAGAGGTGTTTCTCTCCGGGACATGAAGTCCATACATTTATTGAGAAGGCTGGCCTTCTCAACAAGTTATGATGTTTTTAATATTAACTTATGATTGTTTTTAATGTACTCTTGTTCTTTTATGTATTTCGTAATTTTCAATATTTTTATTTTATCTTAAATTTAGTTTTTTAGTTTTACTTTACATGCATCTTTTGTAAGCAGGCGTCAATAACCCCGCAGTTGCGGCGCCTTAAAACTTTAATCAATCAATCAATCCAGGACGAAACAGTGTATGTCGGCATGACCAGCGAACGCTCTATAGGAGGTGCCGTTCCAACAAACCAGCTACGTTGCACGGTCGTCCGGTCGATAACGACTACATGGTACCAAACAAACTGGATCCTCTTGAAGGCAATGCAGTCCCATGTCAATGTTGAAATTTACCAACCTTCTACTTGGCGTCAAATACCTTTTCAAATATTTGACAAAGGGCGAAAAACCCGAGACACCATCAAACATACGGGCTTTAATATAGCCGGGCACCAGCCTGTTGCCGAACTTGAGGTCAAACTTTCCCAGCAGCACAGGTATTTATCCTGTTACGAAGCTGACTGGCGACTAAGAGGAGTCCCCATCAAGCAGTGCTCGCAAGTATTTCAGGCGGGCAGTGCACTTGCCATTCGAACAAATGGTTTTTTTTGTCCCAGGTGAGAAGACCATGCACTCAGCAAGGCTGCTGAAAAACAAGTCATCGGAGGCTGGTTCGTTCTCAATCAAAAAGACCCCTTGGCACGCTCTCTCGGTATTAGATATACAGTCATTATGTATGGAACTCCGCTAAACAAAATGTGGCTGCCGAGACAAAAAAGGGGTGGAAGGGTGGGTCGTTCGTATGTAGACGTACCACCTTCCTACGGTGAACTCTTCTTCCTTCGACTACTACTACTGCACTGCACGGGGGCTGAGAGCTTTAAAACATCTCAGGACAGTAGCAGGAGTTTGCACCCTACGTTCAAACAGGTTGTCAGGCAAGGGGATACTCAGGGCGACCGAGAGTACGTGCGTTTTTCGGGAACACGCAGTGACAATCAAATCACCGGCGGCTATGCGAAGTTTATTCGTGCAAATTTTGCACTTTGCCGTTCCGTCGACCCCATGGCATTGCATCGCCAGTTCTTAAAGGGCTATGGCCGAGGACTGGAAGCCGGATCATCAAGCAGCTCATCAGGATGATGATGTGATGATAGTACTCATCAGGCTGCAAAGGGAGAGGACACGTTCACGTGCGCCCAGGACCAGTCTGGAGAGGGTTGGGCTATGATTTCAAACGGCAAGGCATGGAGATCTTACTTAATGCGCCTGAAACATCAGCGGGGACGACGACGAAGATCACGGTTAGCTAGCAGCAGCAGCAGCTTGTCTAAGTGGAGAAAATGCTCCCTTAACCCGCACTTCAAATATTGGCTATCGAGGAAAAATTTAATCTGGCCAGAGAGAAGCCTACGACGCGGTAATGGCAGCAGTGGGTGGTGCACGACACGCACTAAAATCCCGA
The DNA here is from genome assembly GCA_016584305.1 of Chionoecetes opilio. Lineage (NCBI taxonomy): Eukaryota > Metazoa > Arthropoda > Malacostraca > Decapoda > Majidae > Chionoecetes > Chionoecetes opilio. The sequence goes on along the minus strand of JACEEZ010025275.1, from coordinate 12,659 downwards.
GCATTCCATTTTGATGGTCCGGCAGGAAACAGGAAAACGTACTTTCTGAATGCCGGGCCTCGATTGTCGAGGCTAGAGTTCAAAACACAAGACCCATTGCTATGGCATGGTCTTGGTCTGGCTGCAACTCTTCTCCTCAATGGAGCGACAGTGCACTCGACCCTCAAACTTCCTTTTGTTAAGATGGAGTGCATACGGTCGGCTCAAATTTCAGTCAGAGAGCTGAAATGATTTGCGCCATGCCAATCATTATATGGGACGAGATTTCCATGACCCATGTCGCTGCCCTGAATGTCTTTGACAAGGGGTTTGAAGTTATGATGGCCATCGAATTCCCTTCGGAGACAAATTAGTGCTATTGCTGGGACTTTCGTCAAATATTACCAGTGGTGACCAACGCCACACCCCAGCCTCGGTCCTCCAGATAATTGTAAAAATTCATACACATGGCGCACAAATTTAACCTCTCAGACTCACACAGTCAATGAGAGTTTTCTGAGCATGAGCGAAACTTTTCGGAATTTGTATTGGCAGTAGGTAACGGGAATCTTGTCTGTGCCCGCCCGAAATACCTGTTGGGGTTCCATTGTAATTCCACCCGATGTCCTATGTTCAAAAGAGGAATTGGTCGATTTTGTATTCGGCACTGACGTTCTTCAAAGAATCTCACCTCTCGACTGTTACTTTTGTCGCTCAGGAACTCCGATGTGGAAAATGCCCCAACAAGTTCGTATCACGACAAAAACGCTTTCATGGAACCAAGGTATACTTCAGGGCTGGAAAAAACAACACGCCGATGTCATGCGGTGGGGAAAATACGGACTCGACTTTAAAAATAACTTGCATTGAGTACCTCAATAGGCTGAAAACCACCAAATATGCCGCCAAAACCGATTGGCCCTCATAGTGGGACAGCCGGTCATGCTCCTGAGAAAACTGGATGTGACGGATGGACTTTGCAATGGCAAACGTCTCCTCGTCGAAGATCTGAGAGACGTCTTGTAATCTGTTCAAGATCAGATTCAACAAATGCCTGTGCTTCTTTGTAGAGACAGGTTTTGCCACGTTTTAGCGTAAGAACGAAAGTGCCATTCGTCAGGGGTTCAATTCCCAATTAAATTGGCATATGCCTCCACAGTTTCATAAAGCACAGGGCCAGACTCTCAATAGAGTCGGCCTCTATCCCCGTCACAGCGTGTTTACACACGGCAGCTCTACGTTTTCCCATGTCCAGGGTGCGGAGACGAGCGACCTGCGCATATGGGATCGAAAAGGGTGACAAAAAAGGCACAGTCATAAGCAAACTTATACGCGGAACATTGTCTACAAGGATGCCTCAGCTAAGCGTTTTTCCGTCGACATGTAGGTTGTGGTTGAAAAATCATCCGACACCCATTTCAACCACCTAGCGACTAGGCCCAAACAATGATTGAAGCCGTCGTTGTGTACGCCCGTAACGAAATAATATTTATATGTGGTTATTTATGGCGTGGTTGAACTTCGATCCCGGTTATAGGGGGCTACGCGTCTTGATAGACCGAGCCATCAGTACTTCCAACCACATCCTAAATATCCGCCGCGTCAAAACAAACCGTCCGCCCGTTACAAACTAATATTTATTATGTGGTTATTTATGGCGTGGTTGAAATTCGATCTGGTTATAGTGGCTACGCGTCTTGGTAGACCGAGCCATCGTACTTCAAACCACATCCTAAATATCCGCCGCGTCAAACAAACAGCCCCGTTTAAAAAATAATATTTTTTGGGTTTTTTATGGCGTGGTTGAAATTCGATCTGGTTATGGTGGCTACGCGTCTTGATAGACCGAGCGAGCCATCAGTACTTCAAACCACATCCTAAATATCCGCCGCGTCAAACAAACAGCCGCCGTTTAAAAAATAATATTTATGTGGTTATTTATGGCGTGGTTGAAATTCGATCTGGTTATTAGTCCAGTCAAACTATGCTGAATATGGCCGAACCTAGAACAAATTGCTTCAGAAGGTTTTTTTTTTAAATAGTTCCCTAGAGTCCCCTCTACATCATATCAAAAGTTATCTCAAGTTACGCCCCCTAAGGGCCCTAATTTGCATAAATTCAAGATGGCCGCCATGTCAGAATTCAATGTACAGCAAACTTTTTTCTGGGTGGTTTTAGGCCCCATAAATGTATTGCCAACAGATAGGAATGTGATATCAATCTATCAAATAAGGCTAATTCCGTCATGATATGACGTCACTATGACGTAGTATTACGTCATGTCATGACGTAGTCCCTGATTTTTTACTGAAAATAGACATTTTGTACCTGTTATTGTAATTCCCTGTAGAATTTGGTTTTGATTGCTGTTTCTTTAGCCCTAGAACACTCTTTGGGACCAAATACTACCTACTTATTGCAATAAACCAGCTGCACTACTTACCGTGAGTACAAGTCCGTGTCGTCCTCAGTCACGTCAATAGCTGTGCTATTGGAACAGGCATCACCACGACATTCACTACAGGCATTTGTACATTTCAGGCCTTGCTTTCTGCAGCTGCATCTGTTTGTGGAGCAGTCCCCTTTACACTGGCACATTATCAACTTGAGAATATTGTCAGGGCAGGCTGACAGTCCATTGTTCTAGGCATAAGTTTGCCCTGCAGATCCTGCCATCCCCAATCTACTGCCCTCAATGCACAGTCCTCATCCTTTGACATCCAACATTTAGCTTGGTAAAAGGCTCGATATATGTGGTACTGTCCGGCATCCAGTGTGGGTGGAAGATTTTGTATCTCTACGCTGGAAGCACACCTCACTACTTTGTCCTTGAACTTCCTTATCCTCAGTGAATCTAAGGACTCTGTGTTCTTGCCTCCGTATAATTCTACTAGGCCCCTTCTCCCCCGAGGTTTTCATCTCCTCACGAGTGGAACAACCCAACACTTGCCCCAGCTGCTTTGCAAACGAAGTGTTTGACATCGCCTTTTTGAGAGGTAGTCCCTTACCAATCCCGTACAATCTCGAAGTTGTGTCACAACCTCCAATGGCATGGATGATGGGTAACAGGAGCACAGCTTTTCACCCAGAGAAGTCTGCAAAGCATTGATCGGCCACTCTCTAATTTTAGTGTTTTTAATCTGGTTTCACTGCTTTGTCCGATCGAAATGTCAACTCATCCATGTCCTCTTCAGCATGGTGACAAAGAAACACCAGAAGGTCGGTGTCTTCTCCGATAACATGTGTAGCACCAATTTTGCGCACTTCACCCCAGTCAATGCAATCAAAAGATCAGCGTCCCCTTTTGCAGTGCAATGTTTTGATACCCTGGGTTGGAGTTTTTCAGACAGGAAATTGATGAATTTTGCTTATTTTGGGACGTTTCCAAAAAGTGTTCTTTTTCGACTTTAGCGCCATGCTGCCAGTGAAGAACACCTGTGGCCAACTGCACCTTTGATCGCCTGAGATGAGTCAAATATTTGTGGAGCTGTCCGTTTCATATCCATCAAAAACGACAATTGGATTTGCAAACGTGTTCACATACTGACGTACGTAGAAGCAAAGAGTCAAACGTTTCACCCCTTTCCAGGGAAATCTATATAAAAGAAAAATCCATCGAGGACATTGTACACTGGTTTGCTGTCACGCGTCTGCTGGCCTTCATTGATGAGTGGACGGTGCGCACAGCCAGTTGTGGCTTGTTTGCTTGGCGGAGAAGACCGTGTTTATCAAACAATGCTGTCGGTTGCGCAGAAAGTTCATATTTCAATAGATCGTCCAAGCTATAGTCACTGTTGTTAGCTAGAATTAGCAGCCTCTGAAAGAGAAGCTGAGGGTCAATTTTCAGTTTTTCGCCATCCACAACCAGCTGTTTCAGTCCCATTCTTTCTATTTGTTCCTTCCTTCTGAAGAACAAAGTCAAATGCGTTTTGTCCCATCATTTTGTCCAAGATAGCTTCTCCGATTTCCTTGCTTCATGTGGGTTACACGAGGCACTTGCAGTCACGCCAGTGGCTACGCTGTGCAAAAGCTCCTTCTTCGACACGAATGGGTTGTAGTCATTGAGGTACTGGAAGATCTCGTAAGTGTCTTTATGATCGCGACACCGACCTTCTGGTGTTTCTTTGTCACCATGGGTGGAAAAGGACATGGATGAGTTGACATTTCGATCGGACAAAGCAGTGAAACCAGATAAAAACACTAAAATTAGAGAGTGGCAGATCAATGCTTTGCAGACTTCTCTGGGTGAAAGCTGTGCTACCTGTTACCCAAACATCCATTTCCATTGGAGGTTGTGACACAACTTCGAGATTGTAAAGGGATTGGTAAGGACTACCTCTCAAAAAAGGCGATGTCAAACACTTCGTTTGCAAAACAGCTGGAGCAAGTGTTGGATTGTTCCACTCGTGAGGAGATGAAAACCTCGGGGGAGAAGGTCCTAGTAGAAATTTTACGGAGGCAAGAACACAGAGTCCCTTAGATTCACTGAGGATAAGGAAGTTCAAGGACAAAGTAGTGAGGTGTGCTTCCAGCGTAGAGATACAAATCTTCCACCCACACTGGATGCCGGACTACCACATATATCGAGCTTTACCAGCTAAATGTTGGATGTCAAAGGATGAGGACTGGGCATTGAGGGCAGTAGATTGGGGATGGCAGGATCTGCAGGGCAAACTTATGCCTAGAACAATGGACTGTCAGCCTGCCCTGACAATATTCTCAAGTGATAATGTGCCAGTGTTTAAAGGGAACTGCTCCACAAACAGATGCAGCTGCAGAAAGCAAGGCCTGAAATGTACAAATGCCTGTAGTGAATGTCGTGGTGATGCCTGTTTCCCAAAAGCACAGCTATTGACGTGACTGAGGACGACACGGGACTGTAAATCACGGTAAGTAGTGCAGCTGGTTTATTGCAATAAGTAGGTAGTATTTGGTCCCAAAGAGTGTTCTAGGGCTAAAGAAACAGCAATCAAAACCCAAAATTTTACAGGGAATTACAATAACAAAAGGGACAAAATGTCTATTTTCAGTAAAAATCAGGGACTACGTCATGACATGACGTAATACTACGTCATAGTGACATCATATCATGACGGAATTAGCCTTATTTGATAGATTGATATCACATTCCTATCTGTTGGCAATACATTTATGGGCCCTAAAACCACCCAGAAAAAAGTTTGCTGTACATTGAATTCTGACATGGCGGCCATCTTGATTTATGCAAATTAGGGCACTTAGGGGGTAAAATTTGAGATAACTTTCGATATGATGTTCAGTGGGGTCCAATGAACCCGTCAAAGCAAAAAAACCTTCTGAAGCAATTTGTTCTAGGTATTTTATAATTTGACTGGACTATATAGTGGCTACGCGTCTTGGTAGACCCGAGCCATCAGTACTTCAAACCACATCCTAAATATCCGCCGCGTCAATCGTACCATTCGGAGTTAAAATATAGCTATTGGCGAAAGTTTTTCCGAACAAAAACTTTAAAGAGTGTCGGAGGGAACCGCTAGGTCACTTGGAAGACTCTCCACATTAATTATTACAATTTTTTTCTAAATAATTCACGCTTTATTTTATTGCTGTAACTACGTCATAGTTCACAACTTATAATGGCTGGCAGGCAGATAATATAAATCTCTACTTTGGGCTAAACTCAAATATTTTCTTCTGTGAACGTGGGCCCACNTCTCGGTACTCCGTGAATTTTCCCCATCTCATTCACGCTTCGACAAGCAGACTGCACACTGGACCCGTGAAGCCAGTGTCAGATGAGGTAGGCCCGTCGATGCTGGTGTTTAAGGTGGCGCAGGGGCAACTCGTTTGTGTGCAACAGCATATACCCCAGAAGAGCTTGCGTCCCAGATTTTCTCCAAATAGGCGTGAGTACCCCCCCTTCCACCCGTGTTGGCCCTAGTTGAGTCACCTTGCAGTACGATCAGTGAGTCGGTGGAGTCGTATGTCAACAGCAGATCATAGAAAGCCTGAGCCACCTTGAACGCAGGTTTCTCAGGTGGCACCGGGTCCTTGGTACAAAGTCCCAAAGGTACCTTGCAGATGGCTCCTCTGTCACTGACACTTTGCTCCTCCCTGATCAACCTTGGGTGCAGTTTCCATAGCTGTGGGGCCCACCATCGCCCTGGTCTTGTCCTTCCCCCCATCGTAACCCAATCCAACTATTTTGGTACCCTGGTGCTTCCCCTGGTCAAGGTCCCTGGCCGATGCCATGGCATCCTGCCTGGCCCTCCTCAGCTTGTTAGGATCGCAGACCAGGTACGACATGTCTGGAGGGGAGGTGGCCGTCAGCGATAAGGCCCTGGAGGAATCCAGAACCCAAAGGCAGCAGCAGCAGTGGGCGAACGTCAAACCCGGATGCTTGCCAGCGCCGGGTTTCCCGGACTGGCATTGTTTCTTCTTGCAGCTGGCCCTGTCCAAGTACTGCATCACAAGGGGGGCCAGGTAATGCCGTTATTCAGAAGAGATAGGATGGGAATTATTATCATATAATTCCCGGGTTAGTCCCGTAAGCAATTCAATCTTTTAGTTTTCTCGTGTAAGTTTATCTTCTTTCTTCCTACCTTCCTTTTCTATCTTCCTTCCTTCCCTCACTCCCTCCCCCCCGACTTTCCGCGTGCAAAGTCAACATTCGTGGGAACTTTTTTCGCGATCAGTGATAACTAATGGATTCAAAACTTTTCATCCTCCCCTCACCCTCCTATAAGATCAAGGAACACTCCTAGATTCTTAATGTCCTTCAAAAATAGTCACCATAGTGAGAGATCACTTTCATAAATGGATGTGTTAGTCGAGTTATTTGCTAAATTAAAAGTCGACCAAATTTATGGTTCGCCTCCTTTACCACACCACCCCAAAAAAGACGCGTTCGGACACTGGACACGAACTTCAATAACACTTTCCTCGGTTATTGGATAAAAACATATAAATTCTTTATATCAAAGTAACAGGACTGTATTATAGGCAGCCCCTTTCTTTGGTACAATAGTTTCATTTTTTAATTAGTTATTTCGGGATTAAAGCTCTTCAGGAGAGGCCAAGTTCAGGGTATCCAAACATTCCCCTCTTTTCCCGCGGGTCTTTGGTTCACCCCAAAGACGGTAGTCTCTCTCCCCCCTCCCCGACAGGTAAGACGTAACGACGTTCGCTTCTATTCTCCCCCCCCCCTTCCTTTATAATATTGTTATCTATATTTCCAAATATGGGTAGGCTACCGATGTTTAGTTTTTACTAACGTAAAAGGAGGCCTGCCCCATCCTTATAAGTATTATAACGGAGTCTCTCTCCCACTCCCCGACAGGCGGACATCTAGGCCTTGACGTAAAGGGCCCGATACATGGTTTTAGAGAAACAACACAAACATTCTTTCTCTTATATTCCCCCCTATTATCTTTCCCTGTATAATTATAAGTATTTAGCGGTATGTTACCTAAGTGAAGGATAATTTTTCAATAAGGTTCAGGGAGGGAGGTGTATGCTCAACAGAGCTTACCCCTTTATCACATGGGAAGAGCTTCCTGTACAGAGTATAAAGGTTTACTTATATCAGATTAGAGCTTTCCTGTGTTGGGATGGAGAGCTTTCTGATGTTGGATTAACACTTATATGTTTGTCTGTGATTCTCAAATAAGAGACATACTACTTCAGCATGAATAAATAGGATGATGTTTTTCAAATATAGTTCTTGTGTTTATTATAAAAACCCCAGGTGATTATTCTGCGTTAGGACAGTAATTCCCCACACTTCCAAAAGAGTCAGCCTTACTCGGTATAATTCCACGTATCAATCACGACTACCAAGATAAATCTAATATTAATATTATTCAAACACGCCCAGGGAGTAACCCAGAGAACTACGCGCTTGAGCTGGTGGCAGCACTTCCCCTTAACTCATACCCTTTCCCCTTAACCTAAACTCCTACCCCTTCCCCTTAAATTCATCCCCATTTCAGTACTCTCCGCAGCGAGAAGTGTTCATACTATAATCACATAGTGAAGTCATAAGACTAGTTTTCAATTCTCAATTCAAGTTGTAATCAAATGAAAAATCATAATCAATTAATATCATTCAAATAACAAAGGCACCAGGTATAAACTTCTTCATAGGAAGTTCTGGCAACACACTACAACATTCTTGTATATCAACAGCTTGTAAAGGAAATGTGCCCTCCCTTTCTCTACATCTTCGTCTTTGAGAAATTGAGTAAAGAAGGCTGCAAACTGCACTATTTCAACTCCAAGTGTTTGATCCAGATCATTCTTGTACTCAGCAACCAATTTCGCAGCAGCTGCTTCAATTTCATCACAATTCAATGATTGCAGTTTATCCAAGAATCCAAAAAGTGAACAGATTCTTCATAGGCCTTCAACCGGATCCAGTGAATTCAGGAACTGATCAATTGCTGGAAGGAAATTCTGTATGCGAAATGCTTCTGACTGTGAGAGTGAGGCTTCTTCAGATCGTCCATAATCCAATGGATTGAGTAGGACATTACGTTGGCGCTTACGTGTCTGTAAATACTCCTCGGTTCCTGACAATTATTTCCCCTTCTCCTCATAAACATGGAAGCAATCTCGTTTTTCACGTACAAAACATTCCAAGGACTTCAACATTGCGACTGCTGTGTTCAACTCAAGTTTTGGATCTTGCAATGCGTGGCTTGTGGCATCAACTCTACCAAGAATGTCATGCCAAAAAACAGCATAAATGGCTGTCTCTAGCTTGCCCATCTTTTCAAGGAGACCGCTGGCTTCATAACGAGTTTTTCTCATCTCATTCTCATCTCTAGTTATTTTAGCAAGTGCTTCACGGATTGGGACATATCCTTGGACAGTTGCTTTCACTGCAACAGCTCGACAGGACCATCTGTTGTAGAAATCCTCTTTGGTACAGACACTGGGCCAGATTCTACATTTTTCAGTAAATCGCTAAGAATTGCATAACGACGTGTAGAAGCTGTGAAGCTTCTACACGATAAATGGCCTCTAGAAAATAAAAAATAAGATAGCTGCTTGACAACATTCAGCTGCAGCTTTTCCAACCAGGTTTTAAAGAGTGACCTGCACAAGGTATCCAAACTGCATGATGATTTTAGCTGCAACTTTGGCTTGCAGACCATTGTATCTCCCACTCATAGATGTTGCATTAACATATGATTGCCCACGACAATTTTAAATGTCAATATCATAGTCTGTTAGAAATTTTTATAAAATTTTAAAAACATTTTTGAGATTTGTGTCCTTGTTTTGAAAAATTTTTACAAATTCCCCACATGTATCAGCCCCCATGTATCTAAAGACAGTGTTAGGGTCAACATACCTTCATAGGGTTGAATCGAGATAAATTGATTTAATTTTTGACAGCTTTATACTGAAATTTATTTCCTTGGGTATTTTCTTTCCCATTATCTATGTTTCTTGAGAGGGTTTGAAATAAATTTTTTGTATGGCCCTGCCTCGACGGCAGGAAGTATGTGTTCCCTGAGGAAATCATCATACTCGGCCAAAAGCTTAAAAATCCGAAATAATTTCCATTGAGGAACCCAAATTTATTTCATCATTCCTCGAAGAGCTAGGCCTTTTTTCACAAAAAAATTTAAACACATAATCGTCTTTTCAAAAGACTCCCCAAATTTAATGCTCAATTGACCCACTTTGTTGTTGCTTTGAGTTTTACTCAACCCTCCAACTTCATTGCACGTTTTTGCTGAAAAAAAATGCTTAATTGACCTTTTTGATTTTCCTGGCCGCAACCCTTTTGGCGTGTTCCAGTCACGCCCCCATCAGTTTGGGAACTGAGATCTCGAAGCCCCATTAGCTTGCAATAGAAGCGTAGACCCCCCCCTTTTTCTAAGATGACTGCCAAAAACGTTTTTTAACTTCCACTTTTCGTTTTCCTTCGCAAACATACTGGTGGCATTTGTGACTGACTTTTTTTGCGCTTTTTGGATTGCTGAAAAGTTTCCCAAAAATGTTGCATCACTGTGTGGAGCTTCAGCACCTTTCCTTTTTCTTCTTTTTTTCTTTAATTTTTATCTTCTATTTGTAGGATCACCCACAACCTGTGGATACAAAAGGAAGCACAAGGAAAAATCAAGGATTTTTACAAAAAAGATATCACAGGAGAAGGATCCATGGGGGCCCCAAAACAAGGCTAGAAGAGTTCTTTGCAGTGCATGTGATGGTCGCCACATCTCGCCATTTTTAAATAAAAAAATATGCTCATATAAGAAAATGCAGGGACTTTGAGAAAGATTCCATTGGGAAAATTCAATTTAGTTTTTTTTTAAATTTTTGTTTACGGAACAATTTCGTGGTTTTATTTTTTTTTCTACAGTTAATTACTGGCATTATGTAATGATTGAAATTTGCTTGTAAGATGAAAAACCCCTTACAAGCTTTGTGTTACAAAGTTTTATACCCTTTTTGGAAGCTGTATTTTTATAATATATTATTTATCATGCATCAATTTCAATGTTTAAATTTTTGGGGTTTTATCAAAGATGCATTCGCATTTTTTATTTGATAACGGGTTTATTTTTATATTGATTATAAGCTTATAGGATCACATTATCACAGAAAAATAATTAAAAAAAAAAAAATGAAAAAGGAAAAAGGATTTTTGGGTAATCATAATGAACTAATTTACACAAATTATGAGATTTTTTATTTACCTGATATCGTTTTCAAGACAAAAAATTTAGCCATAAAAATACAAATGTAATAACTTTGGGTAGTACTCATGTTTTCAAGTTTTTAAAAAGGGTTATTCGGGCCCCGGATTTACCATTCGCAAAGAAGGAAAGATCTGCTCGGTACACCGGGGGCCCAATAGGGGTTAATGTGTTAAAATCCACTGTGGTCATCCTACATTACAACGCCACTTTTATTTAAAAAAAAAACTTACCATTCTGGACATAGGAGTTCCCTTTTATTATTCATTTATTATTAAGACATATCTCAGTATTCTGTGCCTTACTAGCAACCCCCTTTTTTGATTTATGGACACCAGAAAACATTAATTTGGTGGCGAAAAAAAATGAAAAAGAAAAAAAAACTATAAAACTTACCCCAAAATCACCCCGGGTTTGCTCCTTAAAGGCTGATTTACACTGGCGTTTTTTTCGCATTTTTATTTACGAGAAGTCGGCTCTTTGGGGGATGCAAAAATTAGTTACACACGCAAATTTGTTTTGGGGGAAAAATCTTCTTTTTTTTTTGGGGTTTTTGACCCTTTTTGCTTTAGTATCGCTTTTTGGCGTCTGTCAAAATCGTATTGGGTTTTTTGTTTTCCCGCTTTCCCCGCCTAACAAGTAGTGACATTTTTAACCATAAACTCCACCCGTATCCGATGTTTCTCATTGTGCTGCATAGCCCAGCGTTGGGTGGAGGAGCCCAAAACGTTGGACCGTCCAGGATAGCCCAGGCGAAAATTTTCGGTATTTTATGTATCGCCATTTTACATGGAAAATTGGATTAAAAGAGGATGAAAAGATCTGCCGTGAGTAAATTTTTAAAATTTTTTGTTTTTAGTGCCCAATACCCAAATTTTACCAAAAATTTTTGGTAATTTGGGGGGGGTGGGGGCGGCTTCTGCGTTTATTGAATTGGGCGCGAAATTTCGTCAATCGTAGATAAGACCGAGCGTCGGTGTGTGATTTTTTTTTGAAAACTTATTGCGATCGACGCAGCCCAGACCCCGACCCCTTTCGTAGTAAATGTGACAGAAAAGCCAGTGTGAAACAGCCTTTAAACCCCTTAATCAGCTGCGTGTGCCGTTTTTCCCCAAAAACGTTAGAGGGGGACCATTCTAAACTAGAAAGTGGCCTTGGGCAATCGCAACATCTTATAGGCCCGTGGATATAAGATAAATTATTAATTTGATTAAAATTAAGGTTCTTTTTAAAAAATATTTTTTACAAAAAAACAAGGAAGTATTAAGTAAATAAAAAAATAAAAACAAAAAAAATTATAATATGTGGGGACCCAGGCCCCATTTTGGGAGATTGCCCCCTTTTGTGGGGGCCCCCCATTATGGGGCCCTGGGCAGCTGCCACATGCCCCCTCCCCAAAACCGGCCCTGGGTACAGCAAACAAAATATCTAGATAGTAACATTTTTGGGGGGGAAACTTGGGAAACATGTGTTTTTCGCTGACCCGTGGTGACGGGGATGCCCGCCCAAAATTAAACCCCTGAATGTTGGCGGGCAAACCGACGGTTAAAATTTTGCTCGTCGGCATCGTGTCCACACTGCCCCTTTTTTAGTGACGAACACTCGATCGCCCCACGGGGGAGTGGGTTGACGTTTTAGGGAAAAAACAGGGAAAGGCCCGGGGGGATTATCTGGACGGGGCAGAAAAACAAAAAAAAAATCTCGTAGAAAAAACTTGGGATAAAATGAGGCCAGAAATTAAAGATAAACGAGGGAGAGGTCGGTAGCAACATCAAGGGGAAAGGTGAGGGATTTTTTTGTTTTCCGGTTGAGGGGTAAGGGAAAGTAGCTTTGTACGGTTCGGGGGGGGGCAACGGGGGGGTAGCCAATAGTAGAAAAGGGAAATTCTGAGGTGTTGATGGGAGAGGAGACCCCTTGGGACGGAAGTGGGGGATGGTAGAAAAGGGGCCCCAAAGTGGGAAATGTTTGAAAAATTGGAAAGGGGGGACA
>JACEEZ010025274.1:0-41779 GCA_016584305.1 Chionoecetes opilio | reverse complement strand
TAAGCGAAAGTGTGTTTTCTGTGTGTGTGTGTGGGATAGGTTCCGCCCCCCGTGGCGCAAACACCTCATAGGCACATTTTGTAATCAGGTTGACCAGGGGAAGGTCATAAGCCCATTATGAGATGATCCGATCACTTTTTTTTTCTCTCTTTTTTTTAGCAGCCCTATTTGCGAGAATTGTGAAAACAAAAGTGGGTTGCGAGAATTGAGGAAGCCTTGATGTAGGGTGATGGGTAATGGTGAGTGAATGGGTGGGTGATGGGTAATGGGTGTGGGGTGAGTGAATGGGTGGGGGGTGATGGGTGATGGGTGAGGAATAGGTGGGGGTGGATGGGTAATGGGTGAGTGAATGGGTGTGTGGTGATGGGTAATGGGTGGGGTGGTGATGGGTAATGGGTGAGTGAATGGGTGTGTGGTGATGGGTAAATGGGTGAGTGAATGGTGGGGGGTGATGGGTAATGGGTGAGTGAATGGGTGTGTGGTGATGGGTAATGGGTGAGTGAATGGGTGGGGGTTGAGTGAATGGGTGGGGGGTGATGGGTAATGGGTGTGTGGTGATGGGTAATGGGTGAGTGAATGGGTGGGGGGTGATCGGTAATGGGTGAGTGAATGGTGGTGTGTGGTGATGGGTAATGGGTGAGTGTAATGGGTGGGGGGTGATGGGTAATGGGTGAGTGAATGGGTACAGTGTGGTGATGGGTAATGGGTGAGTGAATGGGTGGGGGGTGATGGGTAATGGGTGTGTGGTGGGTAATGGGTGTGTGGTGATGGGTAATGGGTGTGTGGTGATGGGTAATGGGTGAGTGAATGGGTGGGGGGTGATGGGTAATGGGTTAGTGAATGGGTGTGTGGTGATGGGTAAATAGGTGAGTGAATGGGTGGGGGGTGATGGGTAATGGGTGAGTGAATGGGTGGGGGGTGATGGGTGATGGGTGAGTGAAGGGTGTGTGGTGATGGGTAATAGGTGAGTGAATGGGTGGGGGGTAATGGGTGAGTGAATGGGTGGGGGTGATGGGTAATGGGTGAGTGAATGGGTGGGGGGGAATACATACATTTCTACATCCATGATTTCAGGAATGTTAGAAGGGGCTATCTGGAGAGTCCAGTTTGGTGGGCCGAAGGCCCACCAAACACAGGTGGTGGGCCGAAGGCCCACCAATAGCCCTCCGCAGGAGCTAGCCAAAAAGTCCGCCCGGAGGGCGGCTTTGCGGCTAGTAATCTAATATAAAGCAAGGTGGATCGCCCACCATCTATTTGCTCTTATACTGTATTTCATTTTCTCTTGCTTTACATTTCTTCAACTCAATTCTTCTTTCCCCCCCTTGTCTATCTCCACCCAAACCAAACCAACCTTCATCTTGAGTCCGTATTGTGAAGCTCCCGACTGTGGCGTGTGTGGCTCTGTGTGGTGTTCGATAGTTTGGGTTCGTACCACCACATCACCCTCCCCTCGCTGGAATTCGTGGTGGCGACCTGCTATAACCATTGGACGTACCGGGCGTTACCTTTCTGGGGGGCGAGAAAACTCCTCCCACTCCTGTTAATAGTGAGAGGCCTGTAGTGGCACGGTGGGAGGCTGCACCACAGGCCCGTCTTGGAATGGATAATTTCTCCCGTGGACTGTGTTGGAGGGTAGCAACTTCGCTTGGAATAGAAAGAGGTTTGTACTCACGAGCATTTATGGTGTTGAAATGAAGAATGTTGTTTTTGGTAGGTGGAGGGCCTAAAGGGCAGTTTGAATGGGTCCGGAGAGAGAGCGCCTGGCTTTACGCGATCCCCGATATGGATCCTGACCTGCGCCCCTAAACATCCGTGATGAGTTTTGTCGAGACTTCCTATGTACTTTGAAAAGGACGTGTAGGGGTGAGCGCCTGGCGTCACGACGGATACAGACGTACTCCTGACTCTGCTAGCTTGGGGGGAATGTAGTTTTTTCCGTTGGCCACTGGAGCGGGGAGGAGTAACTCTCATCTTTGACACGACGAACGCGGAGGGCACCACATTTTGGTGTTATTTGAATTGTCCTTGAACGTTTGTAGGAGCTACTGTAGAAGTCCCCTGGAAGACCGGAGAGCTTAACCATATGTGCGTTCGGCTGGGCTACATCGTAAATCCTTCATTGAAAGTAGAACGAATAGTAAAGAGGAACATGTAAGTCTCAGCCACACGATATGGATTTGTTGTGACCTCTTGCAGAGCATCCTTCAGGCACGTCGGTTGAACCGCTTCCACCATGCCATTAGACGTGGATGATCAGCAGTAGTACGTTGGCGAGAAGACCCAAGAAAACTCATAAGCTGGCCAAAAGATCTGACTCAAATTGTGTGTGCACCACGGTCAGTGATAATGGTATTTGGTTGTGCACCAAATCGGCCACCCAACCTGAGAGGAATACCATTGCAGTAGTCTCGGCCGACATTCTTGCATAGGTATCGCCTCTACCCACCTAGTGAACGTTCGACCAAGTAAGAAGTATGTTACCCTCTCGATGGTGGCCAGGTCCCAAAATACCAACATGTCCGTTTTCAAAACCTGTGTGTGGGGAGTGGTCAGCGTCTCCAATGGAGACTTAGTGTGGGCGGTGAGACTTGGAAGCTTGACAGTCAGCACTGCTGAGCCCAACTTCGTGAATGGGCTTGGAATCCCTGCCAGACGATGCGACTGGAGAGGAGCCGTTGCGTAGCCTTCATGCCTGGATGTCTGCTGTGGTGGAGGAGGGTTTGAAACTTCCAGGCATGGGCGACTGGAATAAAAGTGCGAGGACCTGCTGCAGGATCTGTCCACAGAGTTCCAAGTCGATCACTTCGGCAAGCGAAAGGCTGAAGTCTGGAGGCTTGTTGTTGCTGTCCTGAGAGATTCTAGTTCATTCGTCGTAGACCTTGAGAAAGTGGCTATTCTTTGAAAAGTCCAGGGGTGAGGGTAGGAGAGTGAGTCTACGGAAGAAACACACCGGAGAGAGCGTAGCGTGCGGCCAGCCACGGTGTTTTCACTGTGCACATAGCGTTTTTTTCGTGCACAACTCAAAACATTCCCACAGTTAGCAGAAAGACCTCTGAGGTAATGGTGCCATTTGTAACCACGTTCTTATGCGTTTTTCAACACAACTACACATCAAAACAAAGTTTAGGAACCGTCTGGATGCAGTGAACGAACATTGCGTGTTGGCACTTCAGGACCTCGTTTGCCATCAGTCATAATTGATGAAATCAACAACAAAAGATCCTGAATGTAACATTGTGTACTATGTAGTATTTGTAGTTAGTGAAATAAAAGGTTCGTTACGCTAATTATACTTTTTTTCTGATCGGGGTACGAGACAAATTATGAGATCTTAAAGGGACGAGCACTAAAACAGGTTAAGTTAAACCACTACTAAGACTCTAGATCACTGTCGAAAAAAAAACCCCGCTTTGCAAGTCCCTATAAAGAGATCCTAAATAATACAGACCCCCCTGGATCACTTTAAGAACAGCCTGATGATTAAGCATGCCAAAGGGATAAAACTTAGATATTTTCTATTATCTTTCCGTAATGATTCACCTTGCACAATGTCACAGTCTGGTTCACTTGGTCTTCTTTAGTACATGCAAGGACCTTTGGTTCTCGGGGACATGGTCCTTTCAACTGGATTGGGTTCGGAACGACTGACGCCGTAAGAAATAGTGTCACTATTCCTAAAACAGTGACAAGAGTAAGAAGTCAGAGACAGAGGCGCCTGTGACGAGTTATATTTGTCGGCCTCTAACCAATCCATCCATCGGGTACTGCTACTACATAAGCGCCCCGTTGTGTGTAATGTAAATACAATTATACGTTATAAATGTGTAAAAATGCGGGTTACGCTGTTGCAACGTTTGCACACAGTTCCGTGGCCAAAACGTTGTGGGCATTTGGCGGTCTAATATACTATAAAAAAAAAAAAAAAAAAAAAGAAGATTGAGCGTCGGATTTTGGAACGTGATGACAGGATGTTTTTAATTTTTTTTTTTTTTTTTTTTGGAGCTACAACTTTGCTACCTTTGACCTTTTCCGTATCTATACGGGAAATGCGTTCTTTACATCAACAACTTCAACACTTTTTTGACGTTGGGTAGGTTCTGTGAAAAATATATTAGAACAACTAATCTTGATCATCAGATCGGTATTTTCTCGATTGATAATTTATTTATTAGTCAATGCTAATTTATAATACACGTACTAATTCATTTATCAGAAAACGAAATATTAAGTCAAAATAAATAACTCATCAATCGGGAAATTTACCAATTGATGATTTTATTTATTTAGTTAACGCTAATTATGCATGTTTCTAATTAATTTATCAGATAACGAATATAGCAATGAAAGCTACTAAAATGCGCTTCTTCTGGATACTCGTCATTATAAAAAGTTTGACTCGCAAAGTTTTAATGCGAAGAGTGTAAGTGAAGGCATATTTCTTCATAGTCTCGTAATGGCATTTCTTTAGTGTTTTACTGTTTTTTTATTGATAATATTAATAGAACAAACACATTTTACGAAGCATTACAGTATATCATATATACTGATAAACTAAGTCTATATGATAGTCCATAGACCCACACTATAATCTCTGTGTCGGGCGTCTCCCGCAGTCCCCTATGGCAGCCCCGCAATTCAAAACATTGTCGCGTGAACAGATCCCGGTATACAGTGGTCTATGCATAGCAGCTGTATTGATGCACCACACACTATTCTTATCTTTATCCGTCCAACACATTGTTTAGGTCTTGTGGAAACCTGTCTGCATGAATCGTATTCCACTTTGAAAATGTTTCTTTCTATTCGCAAGAATATTTACGCATGTATGCAATTTTCCCTTTATTTCTGGAATATTCATTTCGGGTAATATGCCTTAACAAATAATAATTTGGTCATTTATCAATGGAATTTAATTTGGCTTATACCACAGGGAGCTTGTTGCAATCTGGATTTTGTTGCACTCCATAACGTTTTTCTCTTACAATTACTATTCTTGATATTATGGACACATTGCTTCCCCTCCATTTTCGCAGCCATCGTACTGATACATTCACCGCTAAAACGTTTTTTTTTTTTTGCCCGAACAAATGCGCTTCAGTCTCTCTGCTCGGGGAGAATTCACGAAGCACTTTTAGCACCTTTTTTGGTAGGAACTCCGACGGTCCGGTAGTAACACAACCCACAGCGCGGAAAAGTAGTAGGTTTGGTATAAACGTGCAGACCTGGCCAAACGACTGCTCGAGACTTGTATTAGCAGAGGTAGGAGTCTCCGGCTCGCTTATAAATTGCTTGGTATGCTATGAAATATCATTTTCTCTAGTGTGAATGTAACACTATGCTGCGATTTGGATGGATATTAATCATATATCTAATAAAGAGATGAGATACAAGCAAGGGACTTATCCACGTCTGGCACGCGCCTCGGCAGCAGCAACAGCAGCATGAAGCCCGTGAGGTGGATTATTCAACACCAAGGGAGATAGATGTCGTTGGTAATATTTTAGTAGGGTAGCGAGAACCCTTTGGGACTCCTATGATCCCTGGTGTTGAACATCCTATGGGGCTATCACACAGGCGTGGAGAGCTTGACTGTCCCTTCTTCAGGAGGGCTTCGAGGTGAGGCTGATGACTGCGTGTTTTTAACTCAAACTTTGGAGAGTGGCGGCTGGAGCGCCACCTCGTCCGCCATGGTAGTTTTGGGCAGGATTAAACGTCTTAGTACTCGTTATTATACACTTAGTTGATTATGGTGATAATGTTATATACACGTGTCATTATCTACCCATGTAGCACCGTGTGTCACCTTAGATATGGGTGAGTTCAAGAATTTATGATGAGGTGACTGCTGGCGGGGTCAGTGAGTGAAGAGAAAATTCTTGCGGCGGGGCCGCCCCATAACACAAATGTTCACTATTTCAACCCACATACAAACCTTCTACCACCAAAACACTAGCACCACAGGCTCCTTACTTATAATATCTTACTATCTGATACATTCAAACTCCTTAAATCCCAACCATATCCAGATAAAACTGTAGAATTATTTTTGAGATGACGGGACAGAAGGCGGATAGAGGCAGTCTGACATGCCTGATTCTTGCCCGGAAATATGTCTCTCTACTTGTTGATTGGTCGATAAGTTTTAAAAACAGTTTGTCATTTGGCTGGTACTGGATGAAGAGCTTGATGACGTCATTACTCGCCTTAGCCAGTCAGCGCCTTCCTCCCGTTTACTATCTTACCGAGGGAGCTTTGTGCTTCCGTAGTAAGGACAAGTAGTTATCTAGGTAGTGGGAGAGCGAGTCTTTGCTGGCGATAACACCTCCATTATTGGGTTTCCCGCCCCGGTTCAGTACTAAACCAGGCATCGGAGCCGTTATTGTACCCCCTCATCGTGCGCTATGATATATGAATTATGGAACAACATCCGCGCATGTTTTCATTTCACCTCTGAATAACCTACTATATAGATGAAATATACCTAGGCACCAATCCTCGTGTTACAATCCAAGACTGCTCGTTATAAGATTCGTTCATGTGGTGATTACTTTTACAGATATAGATTTTTGTTCTTTTAATTTACTTTACCTTTATAGCAAACATAATAGGCCTTCGGCTATTAAACCCTCTTTTGCTTTTATAATTGCAACTTTGTATATTATTGCAAGTTTGTGATTTCCCCTGCAACAATATTCATCTTAATTATACATTGTATTCTTATTACTTTATACTTTCGTAGAGGACTGGCCAATGGCAAGAAAAAAAAAGTAATACGTGGCACCGCTCATTGTCAGGCCATATAAGACCAACAATTCTGTAACATAATATTCCTTTGTATATTCTTCCTTCACTGGAGTAGGAAGCATCCGCGTAGCCTCCAAGGACACCGTCCCTGCTCCTCTCCTGCCCAGGCTTCCGGCACTCCAGTTTTCTAATGAATGAGTGGATGAGATCCTTACAGATTCTTCATCCCTAAAAAAAGCAAGGTGGGCATTGCAATTTTTTTTCTCCAATTCCGTCATCGCAATTCCGACCTGCACCAGTCCGCAATCGCAATTCGCCGCATTTTTTTCAGATATGTCCTTAAACGCAATCGCAATTCCGCAAATCCGCAAACTAATTTTGACACCTACAATTAAAAAAAAAAATGTCTCTTAGACTCTTTATTAGTGTTTTAATACTTCTATTTCCTATTCTTTTCTGTCTATACTTGTGTACTTGTCCTTCCCAATTAAGTCTGTCCTCTTTAGTGTTTTCTTTACTTCTACCCTGCACAGTCTACTGGCTAGTATCACTAATCTAATAAATCTACTAATCTTCGCTCCTCCCACTTCTTCTGGTTCAGCATGTGGAGGTTGGCCCTTCAGAACACACAAGGTTTCTTCAAAGTTGTTTGAATGTCAGGGCTGACACTCATTCGGCCTCAGGATTTCAGACCCCACGCTGAACAGCCTCTCCACCGCCGCGTGGTAAGGAGGGCACAGGGGTGTTTTGTATTTGATGAACAGGTCACCCAGGCAGACCATAACTCAAGGGGGAACCTGATGCTAGCCGAGGGGTGATAAGGCGAATTTTGGTGAGGAAGCCGTAAGAAGCGGCTTCGACAGCTTGCGTTTTCTGTACTCGAGGCACTTTTAAGAAGCCGCTTCTTACGGCTTGGCCCAGCTGCCCAAGTGGCCCAGCTGCCCCAGCTGGGCAAGCCCGTAAGAACCGTTAGAACGAGAGCCAGGCCCGCTTCTCACTGGCTTCTTGCCGTGCTGTCAGGATAACAACAAATATGGGCGGGTCAGGCGGTAGATTGTAACACAGTGAGAAGTAGAAATAATGGTTAATAAATACAGATAACAGGACACAAGTAAACACATGATGTACATTCAAAAGCATGGACTTACCTTAAGACCACGAACAAGAATAGTACAGGTTAATGACATACAGGACAACTTTAAAACTGGGAAAGAATTATCATGTTTGATCAGCCAGACGATAGGACCTAGCGGTCACGTAATAGTTTTATTTGGGGGCTGAATTTCGCTGATAAATGGCACCAATTAGCCCTAATTTCTACATTAGTATCACGGGCTTAACTTTCGGAACCACGAATTAAGTAAAACAAATTCGGAATTAGTAAAAAATGACACCTCATTCGTCTTTGTAACTCATCTGATGCCGAGATATAACATTTTATGTTTTTCAAGTATGTCGCTCCGGCCGGCGGCCATTTTCAATATTGGGCTCTAAAAAGTTTAGCCGTCATTTCTCAGAGGGGCATAGGAGCAAATTTTTCTGTAAAATGGTCCGTTATCAATCCATCAAGAAAAAAGGTATGAGAAAATGGTCACGACTTCAAGAAAATTGATACTCTACTAACACTCCACCACAGCCGGACGGCTGCCGTACTCTGTGAAGCAAACGCCTACCCGCCTACCAGCATTGCACCTTGTTAACTCTTGTTTTAAAAAGCTTGCTGGGTTCATTCTCAAAGTATTCTTTAATAAAGAGAAACGCAAGTCCCTTGATTAATTACTGGGGGTACTGCCACAATCTAATCTAGCTTAGCTGGACGCAGTCATCAAAGTTTGAACCTTGGCATTGGCTTGGAAGATCAAGGAGTGGAATTGATGACTGATTCCTCGACATACATCGGTGGGAATCACAGATGCCTCTCGGGAAGAATGCAACTTCAAACCAAGGTCTTGCAAGTGGATGCTTATCATTAGGAAGTAGGGATTGAAGTCGTTGCCTGATGAAGATTGAGAAGATGCTTGATAGAGACCTCTGATCCACTTGCCTTCAAGGGCCCACCTGTCAGAAAGAACATTGCTTCCAGGGCCAATCGCTAACCAACCACCTTCAGGTTCGAAGGCTTACGTACAAGGATAGCGAGTGGATATCGACGACCGGAATGAGTTTGTGGCGTCCAATCAAGAAGGTCGTCCCGGGCACCTCACGTCCCCGGGGTTTCGGGGGGCCTGGGGTAATTTGCGGCCTTTTTGACCTCCGGGACACAGGCTCAAGATCCCATACTTGTTTTGGGCACGGCGGCGTTTTCGGCACAAGTTTGGAAGGTGGCCGCAACAGCGAGGATCCACGACACAATCGTCCCGACTGGTGGCCATGTGGTGTGAACGACGTCCCTGGTTCATGGCGCCCGGCCCTCTTCCAACCTGGACTACTACTCACGGGCCCGGTTTGGAGGGCCAGGTGGGCCGTGGACGTGGTGAAGGGCGTGGCCGTAGGCGTTCTACATGACCGGCTGTTCAACGTATTGGCGGGAAAACAGCGGAGATGCCGGGAATGTACGGGAAAGGCGAGCAGCGACTTTGCCGTCTTTGTATGGGCGCCGTGGGAGAGGGAGAACCTGCTACCGGCGCCACCCAGGGCTTGTGGCCGGGGATGTGCTGTGGGGCTGCCTTCTTCCGGCTGCACAGCAATGGCTACAGTCTTTGGGGGGGTGCGCAAGAGTATCAAGGGCGTCGAACCTCATGTACAGCAATACGTGCCCGTGGAACAGCAAGTATAACGCTAGGAGACGAATTATTGCCTAGCCCACCCACATATACAGGCAAGTGCCTGGCAGGTTCTAGAGGGGGGCTCTCAGGCTGGCAACACACCATCACAGGCGGCGGCCTGCTCGAAAACCTTCCTAGGGTTGTGCCGGCACCTCGACGGCAGAACACCTCGGACCGACGCCACATCTGGCCGGCTACCCTGTGTTTTGGGTGGCTGCATCCACACGGTGTGAGCGAGAGGAGATTTCCACCTACAACTGTGGTTTTGGGTATGGGTTTTTGGATGTTGGGGGCAGACCGGGTCAACGAGGTGATGGGTCGATCGAGTGGGACCGGCTAGGGGGTCCAGGCTGTTGTGGTGGAAGCCCCCCCTTGTGACCCCAAGACGAAGGCATGGACCTGTGTAGGTTGAGGGACTGGGCGGACAAGCTGTGGGAAATGTCGTGCCCCTCCGGTGGTTCCAGTGCGCCAGCCGGGAATTCCCCAATAGTACGTGGCGGTGCTGATCTCGGGGACCGGGACCATCCTACCGGCTCTGCTCGCCATACGAAAGGGGGTCTGAGTGGCGCCGAGGTTGCGTTGTGATCAGTAATGTTGCGGGGGTGCGGGGGCCTACAGAGGCGCAGGAGGCGGGGGTGGCCACCTAAGGTCATACCCCATATAACTACAAAACACGGGAGGAGTTTCGAAATGGCCATGATAATTTGAACTTGACGCCGCCGAGTGTCTTTCTCTGTCATAGCCGGCTTTATGGCGGATCCTGACTCCCTGCGTTCGTGCAGCGGTGGAGGGGACAGCTGCGTGACATCCACCCCTCGCTGCTGCCGGCGTTTAAAGGATGCACGGGGGCCCATGGCAGGCTCTGGAGGCGGAGTCACCGTCACGGGGTGTATACGGTGCACTTGTTGGCGAAGGAGGTTGACTGTGGAGCCATAGTGACGCAGAGTCCTGTGCGTGTGCTGCCGGGGGACCTCTTGAGTCAACCCTTGTGGCGAGCATTAAAGAGGCGGAGCCACATAGCTACCCAAGGGTGATGGATAATGGTGGCGTGGGGCTACGTGAGGCTTGGGGGCGGACGGGAAGATTGTACATGTGGCACATACCCTTCCTAGCAAGGGAAGCGAGGAGGTTATGACACATATGGCATGCAGGCAGACAGGCAGACAGGAGGGCACCAGATTTCCTCTAGCTGGTCTCAGGCACAACTGGCATCCGTCTCTCTGCCTGCGACTGACTGCCCAATACACTGCCTTACTGACATCCCAAACACTCGCAGGCAAAAGGAAAAATTTCATTATGCAAGGCATTAATGTTCATGGAGCAACATTAAGGCAATGTTTCTAATGCAGCTACAAGGGGCCTTTACTTATTATTTCTCATTTTCCATGAATACTGGTAATATTTCTTTTAATCAAGACGCACTATATGTAACTACCAGGGGCCTTATTAATGCAGCTACCAAGGGGCCTTATTAGTGCAGCTATCAGAGCCTTAATGCAGCTGTCAGTGGGTCCTATATGCAGCTGCCAGGGGCCTTATTCTTTATTTTCCATGCTTACTGTAAATTATTCTTTTAGCAAGGACGTACTATATGGAGCTAAAAACAAAAGGTGTTACCAGGGCCTTTTCCCTACACGTCCATGGTTATTGTACATTTGCTTTAGCACTGATGCTATTTACGAGTCTGAAAGAAAGCAAGGTGCAATGTGAGGTATCTATCATATGATATGGTCATGATGATGATGACTGATGAGGGTGATCAGTGAGATATTATCATTGAACTTGGGTGGGGATGCAAAGAAATATATTATTAGTAAAATGATTCAAATGAACAATCTCTATTTAAAATTTAGATTCACATGAACAAATCTCTATTTAATTTAGATTCAATGAAAATCTCTATATGATGTAAATGTGATTCAAATGAAAATCTCATATTGAAATGTTTCAAATTTATTCAATGTTTAAGATTCATTTAAACATTAAAATGTTACTCAAATGAGAAATCTATATATTATTTATATGTGATTAAAATTTAAATATCTTTATTAGCATTAAAATGTGATTAAATTAAATCTCTTAATTATTAAAATGTGAATCAAATTAATCTCTTATGCTAGGCCAAACATTATGGCAGATACATTCAACATTCCTCAATTCTGGGTCATGCCTGAAATGGAGGCAGATGTGCAAGTCTAAATGTCGCTGATGGATATCAATATCTCACGACTGTTTGCCATTTATTTATAGTTTCTTGAATAGTAGACGAAAAATAAATTTCATATTTTTCACGAAGTATGGGGATTTGTATTAGCAAGAAAAGTTCCTTAATATCTTTGGATTAAATAGATGTTCCTTAAAATTTTGTGCATTGAAGACCTGGAACATAATATCTGGATGTGAAATGATAATACATAGAATATAGAAAATGAATGAAGAAAGGGCAAACAAAATACTGAGTATATTTAATAATCATTTTGTATTAATTAATTTTTTATTATTCTGTATTACTATTCAAGATTATTTTTTTTTTAATTCAGTATAAATGTCTACCGTTAAATCATTAACTAAAAAGGGAGAATGTGCCAGAACATCAGAGGTCATATGCACTTTGGCACTATTTTAGGGAGTGGTTGGGGGCAAGTAATGCGTACGCAGATCGTTATGTTTATAGGAGGCCAGAGTTAGTTGTCCTGACGCTGCTGGGATTAGGGCTGAACGTTCTACCGCTGTGATTAAGGCTGTACTGAACTGCGTGTCTCCAAGACCAAGATGTAAGGAAGGCGTATATTGACTAACATCCTTGTGAAACGAGGACGTTGTTAAAACGCACCGTGTGGAAGTCATCGTCGAACTTGGGTTAACTACAAGCCACTTATCGAGTAGTCAATGGAGCACGAGTGTTGGGACTAAAGTCTGTGGGGGATAGGAGGTCTCGTTGGAGAGATAACGAAGTGAGCGACGTGCCGAGTGATTCACGCGGCAGACCGTGTTATCATACTGCAACAGCTGGTGGGCCACTACCCTGTGGTGGGGTTGGCTGCGAGTTGCAACGGCGTTCATCAAGAGAAGAGTCAATCACACCAAGGAACGATGGGACGTGGGAGGTGACCAGGCCAAGGTTGGTGTACGCCCAATTATATTTCTTCTGCATCCCAATTAAATATATTCACTGATCCTCATCATCATATGATTGATCAGCACTGCACCTTGCTTTCTTATCAGACTAGTAAATGCATCAGTGCTAAAGAAATGTAGCAGTAACCATGGAACGTGTAGGGAATAAGGCCCCTGGTAGCTGCATATAGTACGTCTTGCTAAAGAATAATTGTACAGTAAGATGGAAAGTAAAGAATAAGCCCACTCTGCAGCTGCATAAGAAGGCCCTGACAGCTGCCCATAAGGCCGCTGATAGCTGCATAATAAGGCCCCTGGCAGCTGCATCAATAAGGCCCCTGATAGCTTGCATTAAGGCCTGTGATAGCTGCATAATTAGGCCCTGGTAACTGCTAATAAAGGACCCTGGTAGTTGCGTATAGTACCGGTCCTTGCTAAAAGAATTTATAGTATTCATGGAAAATGTAAATAATAGTACTGCCCCTTGTAGCTGCATAAACGCTCTTCCTTGGCATTAATAAATTTTTCCTTTGGCCTGCCAGTGTTTGGGATGTCAGAGCAGGCAGTGTATTGGGGCAGTAGTGCGCCGGCAGAGAGACGGCTGCCCAGTGTTTTCCTGAACTCAGGCTAGAGGAACCTGGTGCCTCTTCTGCCTGCCATAACCTTCCTCGCTTTCCCTACTTATTAAGGGTAATGTGCCTACATGCACAAATCTTGCCGTCGCGCCCCAGCCTCACCGTAGCCACACGCCACCATTTTCCATCGCCCTGGGTTAACCTAATTGCTCCGCCTCTTAATGCCACCACACAAGGGTTGCCTCAGAGTCCCCCCGGCAGCACCCGCACGAGACTCCTGCGTCACTATGGCTCCACAGTCCAACCTACTCACCGCAACAAAGTGCATCGTACACGCCTGTGACGATGACTCTTCGCCTCCCGAGCCTGCCGGGCCCCTGCATCCCTTTAAACGCCGGCGCAGCGAGGGGTGGATGTTCATCAGGCTTGTCCCTCGTCCACCGATGCACGAAGCAGGGAGTCATGATCCCATAAGCCGGGCCCAGACAGATAAATGGACACTCCGGCGGCGTCGAGCTCAAATTGTATGGCCATTTCGAACTCCTCCCTGTTTGTGTAGTTTATATGGGGTATGACCTTTGTGGCCACCCTCGAAAAAAAAAAAAACCCCAGCCGCCCATCCTGCGCCCTCTGGGCCCCGCACCCCCGCCCACATTACTGATCACTCAACGCAACCTCGGCGCCACTCAGACCCTCCTTCGTATGGTTCGAGCAGAGCCTGTAGGATCGTCCTTTCCCCGTGATCAGCACCGCCACGTACTTCTTGGGTATTCTCCCGGATGGCGTCACTGGCACACCGAGGGGCACGACATTTCCACAGCTTGTCCGCCAGTCCCTCGAACCACACAGGGTCTTGGGCCACAAGGTCTTCCCACACAACACCCTGACCCCAGCCGTCCACTCGATCGACCCTCACCTCCGTTGACCCGTTCTGGCCCGCCACCACCAAAACCATACTACCCAAACCACAGTTGAGTCGGGAATCTCCTCATCGCTCACCTGTATGCCAGCCACCAAACACAGGGTAGACTGCCAGAGGTTGGGCGTCGAGGTGTCGTGAGGTGGCTCGGCACCACCCTAGGGAGTTTTCGGGGGGGACAGGCCGCCGCCTGTGATGTGTGTTGCAGCCTTGAGCAGCCCCCCCTCACAGCACCTTGCCAGGCACTTGCTGTATATTATGGATGGGCAGCAATAATTCGTCTCCTACGTATACTTGCTGTTCCACGGGCACGTATTGCTGTACTGGAGGTTCGACGCCTTGATAATCTTGCGCACCAGACTGTGCCATTGCTGGGCAGGCCGAAGAGGCAGCCCACCAGCACATCCCCGGCCCAAGCTCCTGGGTGCGCGGTACAGGTTCTCCTCTCCACGGCCCCACTACAAAGCCGGCAAGGGTCGTGCCTACGCCTTTCCCGTACATTCCCTGCAAACTCCGCTTGTTCCTCGCCAATAAGTGCACAGCCGGTCATGCAGCCGCCTCGGCCACGCCCTCACCACGTCCACGGCCACCTGGCCCTCCAGCCGCCCGTCGAGTAGTATCCCGGTTGAAGAGGGAACGGGCGCACAAAAATGGACCAGGACGTCGTTCACACACATGGCCACCAGGTCGTGGCCGAATTGTGTCGTGGTTCCTCGCTGTCTGGGCACCTTCAACTTTGTCCGACCCGTCCGTGCCCAAAACAGTATGGGTATCCTTGAGTGCCTGTGTCCCGGATGTTAAAAGGCCGCCAAATACCCCAGCCCCCCGAACCCCGGGGGACGGAGGTGCCGGGACGACCTTCTTGATTGACGCCTACAAACTCATCCCCGGCGTCGATAGCCAACTTCCGCTATCCTTGTACGTCAAGCCTCCTAACTGAAGGTGTTGGTAGCGATGGCCCTGGAAGCAATGTCTTTCCTGAAGGTGGCCCCCTTGGAAGGCAACTGGGATCAGAGTCTCTCTCAAGCATCTTCTCAATTCTTCATCGGCAACGACTTCAATCCCAACTCCTCCTCCTGAAAGGCATCTCACTTGCAGCCTTGTTCTTGATCTGCTTTCTTCCCGAGAGGCCTCTGTGATCCACCGATGTACTGTCGAGAATCAGTCAGTCATCATTCCCTTCCTTGATCTTCCAAAGGCCAATGCAATTAAGGTCCTGATGACTGCGTCCCAGCTTCAGGCCTGTGATGTGGCAGGAGTCTTCCTTACGCGCCAACTGGCGTCTTGATGATGATCTTCGTCGCTCATCAACAGTGACACCGAGTCTAGAGAACTGGTGTCCACCCAAACCTTGGCCCTTGTCACCCAAAAAAAAAAAGAACAAAGGTGGAGTGTCTCACGTCCCATCGTCCTTGCACGTGGGTCGTTCTTTTCCTGACTTCATCCAATCTCACGCATCTGCAATCATCCTCTGATCCAGAATTCTTCTGCTCACTTCAACTTTAGCATGGGAGTTGAATAAGAAGCTCCTCGTCCCCAACCGTGCCCGTGTGACGCGCTTCTGCTTCAGAATCGTGTGTCGTGCACACGGTGAAGATCTCTGACGTGGGCGGGCATTCCATCGACTTCAAACGCCTGGTCATACATAACTCTCGTGATTATGCCCCTTCTATGACGTCCATCACAGCAATGTTTGGCGGCCTTACCCACAACTTCATCCCCAGCCTGGTAGGGCTGCTCACTTCCGTGGTCTTCCTCCTGGCAGGGGTCCACTCCGCGTACTCTGAACAAGTACTGGTACAGCACCTTATTGCATGAGCAGTTGCGACGTGAGTCATCCTCGAGGGCATCATGTGTTAGGTACACTGGCTTCCGCTACAGAACAGCCCTTCCTTGCAGCAATACTTTTATAATACCGTGGCCCTCTCTACTATTCCGTTTCGAAGAACATGAGCACATCCAAACGAGACGCACACACCATCCGAGATGCGAAGTCGTCAAACATTCTGCTGCGAAAAGCGTTCATTTATCTTTACCATTCTTCTGGTTCCAGTGCCCTTTCACAGAACACACTGTTCCATCTGCTCGATGATGCTTGCGGCTGGTCTGAGCCTCAGCCGAGCGCCTGATGGCGAAATTCTCGATTGACCACAGTCGATCAGTCAAGTATGGCCGACCACTGCGTGGGTAATATCCATACCAAACCCTCTGCCATACTTTTCTCCACAAATCCAGACTTCCCTTCCGCCAATTTCACGGTGCTGGATCGATGACTGGCACTCCTCACAGTCGGCGACAACAGCGTGCACCTGCCGCCTGGTGACTTTTGGGTTGGCTCTCTTTACAAATAGGAGTAGGTTTCAGCGTCTGGATGTCCTGCGGAATTATTTATCTCTGCGATTCTTTCAGTCATTTCAACGGGGGCTGCACATATAGGTTGCACAGCTCTGGTGTAACAACATATGTGGTACAACAATTCAAGAAACCATACGCTGGTGGAACACGTGTTAGACTTCAGCCTGTTGTTAGTGGAAAGCTCGAGGTGACTGACAGCTGGAGGCTCACCTCCTCGATGCAGCGACAGCACACTCTCTACTCTCCTCTCTGATAAGCTCTCACTTGCAGCCTGGTCTTGAGTCTGCTTCTTCCCGAGAGGGCCATCTGTGATCCACCGATGTAACTGTTCGAGGAATCAGTCATCAATTCCACTTCTTATCTTCCAAGCCAATAGCAACAGGTTCAAACCTTTGATGACTGCGTCCAGCTCAGCCTAGATAGATGTGGCAGTAATTAATCAAGGAACTTGCGTTTTTTCTCTTTATTTAAGAATACTTTGAGAATGAACAGCACAAACAAGAGTATAGACAAGGCGGCAATGCTGAGGAGCGGGTAGGCGTTGCTTGCACAGAAGTACGGCAGCCGTCTCGGCTGTGTGGAGTGAGTAGAGTCAAGTTCTTGAATGTCCTTGACCATTTTCCTTCCTACCTTTTTTCTTGTGGATTTGATAACCTGGACCATTTTCCAGACAATTTTGCTGCCTATGCCCCTCTGAGAAATGACGGCTAACCTTTCTAGAGACGCAATATTGAAAATGGCCGCCGCCGGACATCTTGAAAAACATAAAATGTTATATCTCTGGCATCAATGAGTTACAAAGACGAATGATGTGTGTCATTTTTTATTACTAATTTCCGATTTTGTTTACTAATTCCGTGGTCCGAAAGTAAGCCCTGCTACTATGTAGAAATCAGGCTAATTTGTGCCATATTATCACGGAAATGTCAGCATAAACTATTAGCGTAACAGCTAGGTCACTATCGTCTGGCTGATAACTACATGATAATTCTTTCACCCGTTTTAAAGTTGTCCTGTCGGCCAACCCCGGGGGGGGGACCCCTTTTGGGGGGGGTTCCCGGGGAAATGGGGGGCCCCTTGGGTTTGGGGGCCCCGGGGGGGGCCTTTCCCCCCCCTTTCCGGGGGGCCCTGCCCCCCCCCAAAATGGCTACAGTCTGGTGCGCAGATTACAAGGCGTCAAACCTCAGTACAGCAATCGTGCCCGGGGAAACCCAAAAGTTACGCAGGAACGAATTATTGCTGCCCATCCATATATACAGAAATGCCGGGCCAAGGTCTGGAGGGGGGTTTGCTCAAGGCTGCAACCACACACAGCGGCGCCGCTCGAAAACCCTTCCGGGGGTTTGCGGCCACCCCCCGGCACACCTCGACGCCAAACCCTCGGGCCTCTCCCCTGTTTTTTGGAGGGCGGGCACACACTTTGAGCATAGGAGATTTCCCGGACCTACAACGGGGGTTTTGGGGTTGGTTTTGGTGGGGGGGCAATCGGGTCAACGGGGTTTTGGGGGTCTGATCGGTGGGACGGCTGGGGTCAGGCTAAATCAAGAAGATTTTCTAAGGATCTAAGGTCTTCCCCCCACACTTCATCGACATCTCTTAGGGATCCCAAAGGGTTTATTAAATTTAAATTACTTTTATATCACCATTCTTTCAAGGCTGCGGGGCATCGTGGGGAGTGTGGGCCGTTTTTGTGCGGAATGTTGTCAATGCGCAAACCTGTAGACTCCCCCATATTTCCGGGTTTTTTACAGCAAAACTGCTGCCCTAATGCATGTTACGAGTACTCTGGATACTTTATTTTATGGAGTTTGATGCCTGGTATTCAAAAAAAATATTTGACCTGAAACCTACCCTAAAAAGGCTTTACTTTTGACTGAATTTTTTTAGCCCCTTATGAGAAAATATTTTTACTTGAAAGTTTTTCTCATGGAAAGCTAGTGCCTCTATTTGGCTTGAAACATGTTCAGGGCAGCTTTTAAGTCGAAAAAACCAGTAAAATAAGAGAGTAAGGGAGGGTCTACTGTTTTTCGCGCTAAAAATTTTCACAAAACACCTACTTCGTGAGTCCCATGCACTCTATCCTTCATTAGTTCAAAACTATCACCCAAAAGCGCATGATCCCCTACTGTGAGGGAGGTAATTTAACGTAAACAACCAAAAAGAAATTCTCAAAATATTAGAAATTTTTTTTTGTGACAAGCGTCCGCCATTTTTAATGCTCAAACATTTCGCTTTGTATCCTTTATAAGTTGTATAAAACTAGCTTACCGTCTCACTTTTTCATTATTAGCTAAAAAAGCTACTAAAAATACTACAAAGACATGACTCACCCCTGCTCTGGCCGTCGGTGAAAATTGCCCCCGTTTGATTGCTCTGACCACGGGCTGGCAAGCTCCTTTCTTTTGGGGAAAACAAATATACTCACTCAGGGCCTTTTTGTAGTTCCCTTTTGCAATTGGGCCACAGCACGGGCGGCATCTTGCGGGGAATTGAGAAATGCCCCCCTGCCGTACAAAGAAAAAATGATAAAAAGTCCCCCCATACACACCCCTGCCGCCTTCGTATGTGGAACAAAAACCTGACCGGGGCCAACTGTGGCGCCGCGGGACCCTTTCATACTTTTTCGTCACCCCTTTCACCGGCATGTAAAGGCCTTGTCTCTCGGTGGTCCGATGGGAGCAAATTTTTTCTGTAAATGGTCCGGGTTTCAAATCCATAAAGAAAAAAGGTGGAAAAAAATGGCCGGACTTAAAGAAAATGATCTACTACACTCCACCACAGCCGACGGCTGCCGTACTCTGTAAGCAACCCTACCCCCTACTCGCATTGCACCTTGTTAACTCTTGTTTTCTGCTGTTCTTTTCAAGTATTCTAAATAAAGAGAAAACGAACCCTTGATTATTACTGCCACAATCTATCTGGGCGAGCTGGACGCAGTCCAAGGTTTTAAACCTTGCTTTGGGGTTTGGGAAGAAAAAGGAATTTAAATTGATGACTGACTGATTCCTCACGTACATCGGTGATCAAGAGGCCCCTCTCGGGGAAGAAGAAACCAAAGACCAGGCTGCAAGTGAGATGCTTATCAGGGGAGAGTGGGATTAGTCGTTGCCGATAAAAAATTGGGAAAAGATGCTTGAAGAGACCTATCACCTTTCCCTTTCAAGGGGGCCCCTTCAGGAAGACATTGCTTAAAAGGGCCATCGCTCCCAAAACACCTTTTTTCGGAGGCTTACGTAAAAGGATAGGGGGTGGATATCGACCCCGGGGAATTTTTGGGGGCTAAATAAAGAAGGTCGCCCGGGGCACCCCGTCCCCGGGGTTTCGGGGGGCCGGGGGAAATTTTGGCGGCCTTTTTGCCCCCGGGGACCAGGCTTCGGATCCCAACTTGTTTTGGCACGGACGGCGTCGGCAAAAGTTAAGGGGCCCCAAAACGCGGGATCCACGCACAATGGGCCCGCCGGGTGGCCGGCCTGTGGGAAAGACGTCCTGGTCCTGGCCCCCCGGCCCCTCTTCAACCGGGGACTACTCTCGCGGGTCGGCTGGGGGGCCCGGTCCCCGGGCGGGGTAAAAGGGCGTGCCGAGGCGTGCTCTGACCGGCTTTTGCCTTATTGGGGGGAAACAGCGGGAGTTTGCCGGGGAATGTAGGGGAAAAAGGCAGCACGACCTTGCCGGCTTTGTAGTGGGCGCCGGGGAGGGGGAAAACCTGCTACGCGCAACCAGGACTTGGGGCCGGGGTCTGGGGGGGCCCTTCTTCCCCCTCCAGAAATGGCTACATCTGGTGCGCAAATTATAGGCGCAAACCCATGTACAGAAAATACTGCCCGGGGACGCAAGTATACGCTAGAGACAAATTATTGCCCCCCCTCCATATTACGAAATCCCTCCAAGGTGCTGGGGGGGGGCTGCTAAGCTGCAACACACTCAAGGGGGGCGGCCGCTCGAAACCTTTCCCTGGGGGTTGTGCCGAGCCCCTCCCCAAACACCTCGACGCCAACCTCTGGCACTCTACCCTGTTTTTTGGAGGGCTGGCATACAGGGTGTGAGCGATGAGGAGATTTCCCGGGACCAAAACTTGGTTTGGGTAGGGTTTTGGGGGTGGGGGCAATCGGTAAACGAGGTGATGGTCTGTCGAGGGGGACGGCGGGGGTCGGCTGTTTGGGGGGGAAGCCTTGTGGCCCAGCCCTTTTGGGGGGTTTGGGGGTGGCGGACAAGCTGGGGGAAATGTCTGCCCCTCGTGGTCCCATGCCCATCCGGGAATTCCCCAAGAATACGTGCGGTGCTGATCTCGGGGCCCGGGGCCACCTACCGGCTCTGCTCGCCCATACAGGGGGGTCGAGGGCACCGAGGTTGCGTTGGTGATCAAAAATTGGCGGGGGTGGGGGGGCCTACAGGGGGCCAGGAGGCGGGGGGGGCCCACCAAGGTCCCCCATAAAAACTCAAAACACGGGGGAGTTCGAAAGGGCCCCTAAAATTTGGCTTGCGCCGCCGGAGTGGACTTTATCTGCTACCCGGTTTATGCGGATCCTACTCCCTGCTTCGTGCAGCGGGGGGGGGACGCTGCTAACATCCACCCCTCGCTGCTGCCGGCGTTTAAGGGATGCACGGGGCCCGGCGGGCTCTGGAGGCGGGAGTCACCCCCACGGGGGGTAGGGTGCACTTTGTTGCAAGGAGGTTGACGTGGCGCCATAGTGACGCAGAGTCTGTGCGGTGCTGCCGGGGGCTCTTGGGCAACCTTGTGGAGCGCTTAAAGAGGGGGAGCACTAGCCTACCCAAGGGTGATGGAAAAAGGTGGCGTGGGGCTACGTGAGGCTTGGGGGGGACGGGAAAATTTACATGTAGGCCCAACCCTTCCCAGCAAAGGGGAAACGAGGAGTTATGACACTATGGCGGAGGCAGACAGGCAGACAGGGGGCACCCAAATTCCTCTGCGGTCCGGCAACCTGGGGAGCCCGTCTCCTGCCCGCGACTGCTCCCCCTACACTGCCTGTGACATCCCAAAAATGGCAGGGAAAGGAAAAATTCATTAATGCCCAAAGGGATTTGTTCAAAGGAGCAAAAATTAAGGCAATGTTCTATGCAGCTCAAGGGGGCCTACTTATTTTTACATTTTCATAATACTGTATATTTTTTTAGAAAAGGGCGGCACTATATGTAAATACCAAGGGCCTTATTATGCGCTACCAGGGGCCTTATTATGCAGCTTCAGAGGCCTTTGCAGCTTCAGGGCCTTATTATGCAGCTGCCAGGGGGTTATTCTTTATTTTCCATGCTTACTGTACAAATTTTTTTTTACAAGGGCGGGCTATATACAGCTACCAGGGCCCTTTTCCCTACACTTCCATGGTTACTGTACATTTCTTTAGCACTGATGCTATTTACTATTCTATAAAAAAGCAAGGGGCAATTATATCTATCAATTTATGATGGGCTGATGATGATGATGATGAGGGGGGTCTGATATTTCATTAACTTGGGGGGGATGCAAAAGGGAAAATATATTAGTAAAATTTAAATTTAAATGAAAAATCCTATTTAATTTAGATTCAAATGAAAATCTCTATTTATATGTGTAAATGTGTTCAAATAAAACCCATGATCAAAAAGTGATTCAAATTTATTATATTTGATTTTTTAACTTAAAATGTGACTCAAATGGAATTATATATTTTCAAAAGTATTAAAAAGAAATATCTTTATTGCTTAAAATGTGATTAAAAAATTAAAAATCTTAATTATTAAATGTGAATCAAAATTTAAATCTCTTTGCTGGCCAAAAATTATGGGAAAACATGCAAAATTCCTCAATTCTGGGTATGCCTAAATGGAATTGCAATATCTAAATGTCGCTGATGGGGAAAAATATCTCCGACTTTTTCCATTTATTTTAGTTCTTGAATAGTAACGAAAAATAAACTTTCATATTTCCCAAATTGGTTTGGGTATAGCAGAAAAGTTTTCCCTTTAAACTTTGGATTAAATTTGTGCATTGAAGACCTGGAACAAATATCTGGATGTGAAAAGATAATACATAGAAAAAAGAAAAAAATGAAGAAAGGGGAAACAAAAAAACTCAAGTAATATTAATAATCTTTTGTATTATTAAATTTTTTTATTCTGTATTCTATTCAGATTATTTTTTTAAAATTTGAATAAGGTCCCGTTATATCATTACTAAAAAAGGGGGAAATTGCCCAAAATCAGAGGTCATTGGCCTTTGGCACTATTTAGGGGGAAGAATGCGTACCAGATCGTATTTTTAGAGGCCCGAGGGATTGTCTGAAAGCGGCTGGGATTAGGGCTGAACGTTCTCCGCTAGTGATGAAGGCTGTAGAAATGCGTGCTCTCCAAACCAGATTTTAAAGGGGGTTTTTGACGACATCCTTGTGAACGAGGACGTTGTTAAAGCCACCCTGGGGGAAGATCATCTCCGGAAATTTGGGGTTTAAAACAAGCCACTTTTAAATAGTTAAAGGAGCAGGTTTGGACTAAAGTCTGGGGGGGTGGAGGTTTTCGTTTGGGGAGAGAAACGAAGTGGCGACGTGCCCGATGAGATCACGCGGGGAAACCCGGGTTTTCGTACTGCAACAAACTGGGGGGCCCCTACCCTGTGTGGGGTTGGCTCGAGTTGCAACGGCGTTTTTATCAAAGAAAGAGTCAAATTCCCCCAAGAAAGGGTGGGGCGTGGAGGGGACAGGCCCCAAGGGGGGTTTGGGTGGACGCCAGTTCATTTCTTCTGCATCCAAAAATATAAAATAGTCCTCATCACATATGATATGATCATCACTTGCACCTGCTTTCTTATAGACTAGTAAATAGCATCAGTGCTAAAGAAAAAGTACAGTAACCATGGAACGTGAAAAGGGAATAAGGCCCCCGGGACTGCTATAGTACCCTCCTTGCTAAAGAATAATTGTACATAACTGGAAAGTAAAGAATAAGGCCCCTGGCCTGCATAATAAGCCCCTGACAGCTGCATAAGGCCTCGATAGCTGCAAAAAGGCCCCCTGGTAGCTGCATAATAAGGCCCCGGTTTGCGCATAGTACCGTCCCTTCTAAAAGAAAATTTTTAGTTTTCAGGAAATGTAAATAAGTAAGGCCCCTTTAGCTGCATAGAACCTCTTTTCCCTTTCTTATAAATTTTTCCTTTTGCCCGCCAGTGTTTTTGGGTCAGACGGCAGTGTATTGGGCATCAGTCGCGGCAGAGAGACGGGCTGCCCATGTTTTCCTCAACCAGCTAGCGGAACACTAAAGCCTCCCTTTTTCCCGCCAAACCTCCTCGCTTCCCTTCTAGGAAGGGTATGTGCCCCACATCCAATCTTTCCGTCCCCCCCAACCTCACTAGCCACACGCCCCATTTCCTCGCCCCTTTGGGGGAAACCCATGTGGGTCCCCTCTTAATGCGCACCACAAGGGGTTTCTCGAGTCCCCCGGGGCACACGCACGACTCCTGCGTCACTATGGCTCCACTCAACCTACTCCGCAACAAAAGGGACGACCCCTGTACGATGACTCTCGCCTCCCGGGCCCGCCGGGGGGCCCCTCATCCCTTTAAAACCCCCAGCACGAGGGGGGGATGTTCACAGTGTCCCCCCCCCGCTTCCGAAGCAGGGATCATGATCCCATAAAGCCGGGCCCAAAAGATAAAATACACTCCGGCGGCTCAGCTCAAAATTTTAAAGGGCCCTTTCGAAATCCTCCCCTGTTTTTTTTAGTTTTTATGGGGTATGACCTTGGTGGGCCACCCCCCCCTCCTGCGCCCTCTGTAGGCCCCGCACCCCCGCCCCATTACTGATCACCACGCAACCTCGGCGCCACTCAGACCCTCCTTCGTATGGTCGAGCAGAGCCTGTCAGATCGTCCCGTTCCCCGTGATCAGCACCGCCACGTACTTCTTGGGGAATTCCCGGATGGCGCACTGGACCACCGAGGGGCACGACATTTCCCACAGCTTGTCCACCAGTCCCTCAACCAGCACACGGTTCATGCCTTCGTCTTGGGTCACAAGGCTTCCCACCACAACAGCCTGACCCCAGCCGTCCCACTCGATCAGACCCATCACCTCGTTGACCCGGTCTGCCCCCACCACCAAAACCATACCCAAACCACAGTTGTAGGTACTGGAAATCTCCTCATCGCTCACACCGTGTGATGCCAGCCACCCAAACACAGGGTAGACGTGCCAGATGTTGGCGTCGAGGTGTGCTGTGAGGTGGCTCGGCACAACCCTAGGAAGGTTTTCGAGCAGGCCGCCGCCTGTGATGTGTGTAGCAGCCTTGAGCAGCCCCCCCTCCAGCACCTTGGCCAGGCACTTGCTGTATATATGGATGGGCAGCAATAATTCGTCTCCTAGCGTATACTTGCTGTTCCACGGGCACGTATTGCTGTACATGAGGTTCGACGCCTTGATAATCTTGCGCACCAGACTGTAGCCATTGCTGTGCAGGCCGGAAGAAGGCAGCCCCACCAGGCCACAAGCTCCTGGGTGCGCGGTAGCAGGTTCTCCCTCTCCACGGCGCCCACTACAAAGCCGGCAAGGTCGTGCTCGCCTTTCCCGTACATTCCCGGCATCTCCGCTGTTTCCCCGCCAATAAGTGCACAGCCGGTCATGCAGCACGCCTCGGCCACGCCCTTCACCACGTCCACGGCCACCTGGCCCTCCAGCCGGCCCGTCCAGTAGATGTCCAGGAAGAAGAGGGACCGGGCGCCATGGACCAGGACGTCGTTCACACACATGGCCACCAGGTCGTGGCGGATTGTGTCGTGGATCCTCGCTGTCTGGGCCACCTTCAACTTTGTGCCGACACCGTCCGTGCCCAAAACAAATATGGGATCCTTGAAGCCTGTGTCCCGGAGGTTAAAAAGGCCGCCAAATTACCCCAGGCCCCCCGAAACCCCGGGGACGGAGGTGCCCGGGACGACCTTCTTGATTGACGCCACAAACTCATTCCCGGCGTCGATATCCACTCCGCTATCCTTGTACGTCAAGCCTCCGAACCTGAAGGTGTTGGTAGCGATGGCCCTGGAAGCAATGTCTTTCCTGAAGGTGGCCCCCTTGAAGGCAAAGTGTGATCAGAGTCTCTCTCAAGCATCTTCTCAATTCTTCATCGGCAACGACTTCAATCCCAACTCTCCTCCTGATAAGCATCTCACTTGCAGCCTTGGTCTTGAGTCTGCTTCTTCCCGAGAGGCCATCTGTGATCCACCGATGTACTGTCGAGGAATCAGTCAGTCATCAATTCCACTTCCTTGATCTTCCAAGCCAATGCAAGGTTAAGTCTGATGACTGCGTCCAGCTCAGCCATGTTGATGTGGCAGGAGTCTTCCTTACGCAGCCAACTGGCGTCTTCGATGATGATCTTCGTCGATCTCAACAGTGACACCGAGTGCTAGAGAACTGGTGTCCACCCAAACCTTGGCCTTGTCACCTCTCACGTCCCATCGTCCTTGCACTGGGTCGTTCTTCCTGACTTCATCCAATCTCACTCATCTGCATCATCCTCTGAGCCAGATTCTTCTCTCACTTCAACTTGAGCAGGGAGTTGAATAAGAAGCTCCTCGTCCCCAACCGTCCGTGGTGACCGCTTCTGCTTCAGAATCGTGTGTCGTGCAACGGTGAAGATCTCTGACGTGGCGGGGCATTCCATCGACTTCAAACGCCTGGTCAGACATAACTCTCGTGATTATGCCCCTTCTATGACGTCCATCACATCGAATGTTTGGCGGCCTTACCCACACTTCATCCCCAGCCTGGTAAGGGCTGCTCACTTCCGTGTCTTCCTCCTGGCAGGGGTCCACTCCGCGTACTCTGACAGAGTACTGGTACAGCACATTTGCAGGAGCAGTTGACGACGTGCAGTCATCTCGAGGCATCAGGTTGTATAGGTACACTGCTTCCGCTACAGAACAGCCCTTCCTTGCAGCAATGACTTTTATAATACCGTGGCCCTCTCTACTATTCCGTTTCCGGAAGGAACATGAGCACATCAAAAACGAAGACGCACACACCACCGAGATGCGAAGTCAGCAAACATTCTGCTGCGAAAAGCAGTGTCATTTATCTGTTAACAATTCTTCTGGTGCCCCACTTTCACAGAACACTGCTTCCAGCTGCTCGATGATGCTTGCGCTGGTCTGAAGCCTCAGCCGACGCCAGATGGCAAATCTCGATGGACCACAGTCTATCAGAGTCAAGTATGGCCGACCACTGCAGTGGGTAATATCCATACCAACCCTCTGCCATACTTTCTCCACATCCAGACTTCCCTTCCGCCACTTCACGGGTGCTGGATCGATGGACTGGCACGCCTCACAGTCGGCGACAACAGCGTGCACCTGCCGCCTGGTGACTGTTGGGTTGGCTCTCTTTACAAAATAAAGAGTAGGTTTCACGTCTGGATGTCCTGCGGAATTATGTATCTCTGCGATCTTTTCAGTCATTTCAACGGGGGCTGCACATATAGGTTGCACAGCTCTGGTGTAGACAGTGGGAACATTCAACCAGCGCTGTGGAACACGTGTTAGACTGTCAGCCCTGTTGTTAGTGGAAAGCTCGAGGGTGACTGACAGCTGGAGGCCACACTCCTCGATCAGCGACAGCACAATCTCTACTCTCCTCCTGATAAGCATCTCACTTGCAGCCTTGGTCTTGAGTCTGCTTCTTCCCGAGAGGCCATCTGTGATCCACCGATGTACTGTCGAGGAATCAGTCATCAATTCCACTTCCTTGATCTTCCAAGCCAATGCAAGGTTCAAACCTTTGATGACTGCGTCCAGCTCAGCCTAGATAGATTGTGGCAGTAATTAATCAAGGACTTGCGTTTTCTCTTTATTTAAGAATACTTTGAGAATGAACAGCAGCAAAACAAGAGTTAACAAGGTGCAATGCTGAGTAGGCGGGTAGGCGTTGCTTGCACAGAGTACGGCAGCCGTCCGGCTGTGGTGGAGTGTAGTAGAGTCATTTTCTTGAAGTCCGTGACCATTTTCTTCCTACCTTTTTTTCTTGATGGATTTGATAACCTGGACCATTTTACAGAACAATTTGCTCCTATGCCCCTCTGAGAAATGACGGCTAACTTTTCTAGAGACCAATATTGAAAATGGCCGCCGCCGACATCTTGAAAAACATAAAATGTTATATCTCTGGCATCACATGAGTTACAAAGACGAATGAGGTGTCATTTTTTACTAATTCCGATTTTGTTTACTAATTCGTGGTCCGAAAGTTAAGCCCGTGCTACTAATGTAGAAATCAGGCTAATTTGTGCCATATTATCAGCGAAATTCAGCATAAACTATTACGTCACAGCTAGGCACTATCGTCTGGCTGATAAAACATGATAATTCTTTCACCAGTTTTAAAGTTGTCCTGTCATGTCATTAACCTTGTATATTCTTGTTCGTGGTCTTAAGGTAAGTCCATGCTTTTGAATGTACATCTATGTGTTTACTTGTGTCCTGTTATCTGTAATTACATTATTTCTACTTCTCACTGTGTTACAATCTCCGCCTGACCCGCCATATTTGTTGTTTATCTCTGACAGCACGGCAAGAAGCCGTGAGAATCGGGCCCTGGCTCTCGCTTCTAACGGCTTCTTACGGCTTGCCCAGCTGGGTCAGCTGGGCCAAGCCGTAAGAAGCCGGCTTCTTAAAAGTGCCTCGAGTTAACAGAAAACGCAAGCTGTCAGAAGCCGGCTTCTTACGGCTTCCTCACCAAAATTCGCCTTATCACCCCTCTGGCTAAGCATCAGTTCCCCCTTGAGTTCAGGTCTGCCTGGGTGGACCTGTTCATCAAATACAACACCCCTGTGCCCTCCTCCGCGGCGGTGGAGAGGCTGTTCAGCATGGGGTCTGACATCCTGAGGCCGAAGAGGTCAGCCCTGACATCCAACAACTTTGAGAAGCTTGTGTTCTTGAAGGGCCAACCTCCACATGCTGAACCAGAAGAAGTGGGAGGAGGAGGAGGAGGAGGAAGATTAGTAGATTACTTAGATTAGTGATTACTAGCCAGTAGACTGTGCAGTGTAGAAGTAAAGAAAAACACTAAAAGAGACAGACTTAATTGTGAAGGACAAGTAACAAGTATAGACAGAAACAGAATAGGAATATAGAAGTATTAAACACTAATAAAGAGTCTAAGAGACATTTTTTGTTTTAATTGTAGGTGTCAAAATTAGTTTGCGGAATTGCGATTGCGGAATGACCTATCAGAAAAAAATTGCGGAATTGCGATTGCGGACTGGTGCAGGTCGGAATTGCGATTGCGGAATTGGAAGAAAAAAATTGCAATGCCCACCTTTGCTTTTTAGGGATGAAGAATCTGTAAGGATCTCATCACTAATTCATTAGAAAACTGGAGTGCCGGAAGCCTGGGCAGGAGAGGAGCCAGGGAAGGTGTCCTTGGAGGCCTACGCGATGCTTCCTACTCCAGAAGGAAGAATATACAAAGGAATATTATGTTACAGACTTGTTGGTCCTTATATGGCCTGACAATGAGCGGTGCCACGTATTACTTTTTTTTTCTGCCATTGGCCAGTCCTCTACGAAGTATAAAGTAATAAGAATAAAATGTATTAATAAGATGAATATTGTTGCAGGGGGAAATCACAAACTTGCAATATATACAAAGTTGCAATTATAAAAGCAAGAGGGTAATACCGAAGGCCTATATGTCTGCTATAAAGGTAGTAAATTAAAAGAACAAAAATGCTATATCTGTAAAGTAATCATATCGAATCTTATAACGAGCAGTCTTGGATGTAACACGAGGATTGGTCGCTAGGTATATTTATCTATATAGTAGGTATTTCAGAGGTTGAATGAATAACATGCGCGGATGTTGTTCCATAATTCATATATCTATAGCGCGAGAGGGTGTGTACAATATACGCTCCGACTGCCTGGTATGTACTGACCGGGGCGGGAACCCAATAATGGAGACAGTGGGCTATATTCAAGAATGCTCGTCAAATCCCGGCCGGTGGAGATTCTCCACCGTCGTACCTCCACTGGTTGGATCTACAAGAATTGTCCGACTGGTGGATATTTGACAGTCGTACCTACACAAGCGAGCCCAAAGCGGCATCAGTATTTTGACTGTTTTACACATATCTAATACATTTTACTAGTGAAATTTATCATTTCTGGCATTAAAATAATAGCTTAGTTAGTGTTCGCCACTTGTCTGAGGCGTTGGTTCAGAAAAAATGGGCCCGAATTATGCTTGCGAGTACATTTGAACGGCCCGCCAGTATTGCTCCACACAATGGCTGACCTCCTCCCTCCCGCCGCTGCCTGGCTTCCTCACAACTTCACACACCTATATAAGGCCTCCTGGACCTGATTTTACCTTAACTATGACACGTGTGCATTCACAAGGTATGCATGTTACTCTCGGTTGTGTTGAAAACTCACCTGTAATGGTCTGGGAAGAAACAGGATAGAATAAGGCAGAGCGGGATGGAGGTGGGATGTGTAAACACCTGACTCAACGCAACCAGTGGAGCGCGACGAGTCGATGTTTTCAAATGATTCCTGTATGCCGCGGCCCGGCACAACGGGTGGAGAAAAGTTCTTGAATATAGCCCAGTATCGCCAGCAAAGACCTGCTCTCCCACTACCTAGATACTACTTGTCCTTACTACGGAAGCCACAAAGCCGCCCTCGGTAAGATAGTAAACGGGTATAAAGGCGCTGACTGGCTAAGGCGAGTAATGACGTCATCAAGCTCTTCATCAGTCACCAGCCAATGACAAACTGTTTTTAAAACTTATCGACCAATCACAAGTCAGAGAGACATATTTCCGGGCAAGAATGGCATGTCAGACTGCCTCTCTCTGCCTTCTGTCCCCGTCATCTCAAAATAATTCTAGTTTTATCTGGAATGCTTGCGTTTTAAGGAGTTTTAATGTATCAGATAGTAAGATATATAAGTAAGGAGCCTGTGTTGCTAGTGTTTTGGTGGTAGAAGGTGTGTATGTGGGTTGAAATAGTGAACATTTGTGTTATGGGGCGGCCCCGCCGCAAGAATTTCTCCGTCACTCACTGCCCCGCCAGCAGTCACCTCATCATAACATCTTTAAATCACCCATATCTAAGGTGACACACGGTGCTACATGGATTTAGATAATGACACGTGTATATAACATCTCACCATAATCACCAAGTTGTATAATAACGAGTAATAAGACTTTTAATCCTGCCCAAACCTACCATGGCGGATGAGGTAGCGGCTCCAGCCGCCACTCTCAAAAGTTTTGAGTAAAAACCCGCCGTCATCCGCCTCACCTGTGCCTTCCTGAAGAAGACAGTCAGCTCTCACGCTTGTGATAGCACCATAGGGATGTCACCAGGGATCATAGGATTCTCAAGGGGTTCTCGCTCCCCTACTAAATATTACCAAAGACTCTATACCCCTTTGGTTTTGATA
Organism: Chionoecetes opilio; assembly: GCA_016584305.1. Lineage (NCBI taxonomy): Eukaryota > Metazoa > Arthropoda > Malacostraca > Decapoda > Majidae > Chionoecetes > Chionoecetes opilio. The sequence goes on along the minus strand of JACEEZ010025274.1, from coordinate 10,879 downwards.
TCCACCTCACGGGCTCGTTCTGCGCTCTCCCAAAGGCCGCCGCGACGTGGAAAGTTTGTTGATTTCATCTCTTACTCTATATATGAATAATATCATCCAAAGAAATAATGTCACATTCACCTAAAGAAATTTTATTTCATAGCATACCAAGCAAATTTTAGCGAGCCCGGAGTTCTACCTCTCTAATACCAGTCTCGAGCAGTCGTTGGCCCCGTCTGCAGTTTATACCAAACCTACTACTTTCCGCGCTGTGGGGTTTCGTGGTACTACCGAGCGGACTTTCCCACAAAAAAAGGTGCTAAAGGCTTGTGAATTCTCCCCCCAGCAGAGAGACTGAAGCGCATTTGTTTTTGGAAAAAAAAAAAAACCGTTAGCGGTGGAATGATCAGTGAGGCTGCGGAAAATGGGGGGAAGAAAGTGTTATAAAATCTCAAGAACAGTAATTTCTAAGAGGAAAACGTTATGGGTGCCCAACAAAATCCAGATTTCAACAACTTCCCTGTGGTATAAGCAATTTTTAAAATTCCATTGATAAAGACCGAAAATTTTTTTTTTATGGGCATATTTCCCCAAAAAAAATTCCAGAAATCATGGGGAAAAAAAGATAATGCGTTTTAAAAATTCTTTCGAAAAAGAAAGAAAATTTTTTAAAAAGGAATACGATTCCTGCAGACAAGGTCTCCATCAAGACATAAACAATATGTTAGACGGATGAAAGATAAGATAGATGTGTGGTGCATCAATAAGCTGCTGCATAGACCACTGTATACCTGGACTGTTCACGCGACAATGTTTTGAATTGCGGGGCTGCATAGGGCCTGCGGGGCGCCCGACAAAGAGATATAGTGGTCTATGGACTATCATATAGACTGGTTTATCAGTATATATGATATACTGTAATCTTCGTAAATGTTTGTTCTATAATATTATCAAATAAAAAACAGTAAAACACTCTAAAGAAATGCCATTACGAGACTACAGGCTTGCGCGGATGATCTTTGCGCCAGAATCCGTTCATCGAGATTTACCGCGCAGATTTAAAGTTGCTTCCCAAGCTATAAAAAAATGCAGAAGGCATGAATCGTATGTCTGACAGCGACGTACATCATCTTGCACACTCACCGGTGTGTGGGAGGGAGGGTTTCCCTCTCTCTCCTCCTCCATAGGCGGCTGACAGTTTGCATGATTTTGAGCTAATAGCCTGCAGCGTTCCCCTACATCCCGTGTTTTTGCCTGTTTTTGCTGGATTACATAATGGGTGGAAAACATACGGATGGCACAACGATTCAAGCAATCATTGATCTTTACAAGGCTGGGATCAATAATAAGGAAATTTGCAAGCTTAAAGGACTAAAGCTTAGAACAGTGCAAAATTTGATCCGTCGATTTAAGGCTAGCGGAGAGGTGAATCTCCCGCTCCCAAAAAAACAACCTGAGAAAAACAAAAAAAAACGTGTAACAGAACCAGGAGCGTGTTAAGGCGACAGCTTGATGCCAATCCTAGCCTTACAGCCAGAGAACTGAAGGAGGAAAATCATACTCTTCTTGGTAATGTGTCGCTTCGTACTGTACAGGAAACTTTGAAACGTGACCTTGGCTACAGGTGTTACCGGGCGCGGAATAAGCCACTGATAAATGACCGCCAAAGGAAGAAAAGGCTTCACTTTGCAAAGAAATACAGAGATTGGCCTCTCGACAAGTGGCGGGCTGTGCTGTGGAGTGACGAAAGCACATTTTGTGTGAGTGGAGGAGGACCAGCAAAAGTGTACCGTCGCCCCGGCTCAGACCCCACCGAGCCTCGCTACACACGAAAGACCACAAAACACCCTCCCAGTTTAATGGTGTGGGGTTGCTTTACTTTTCATGGTATTGGGAACTTAGTTGTTTCCCCAAAGAACACAACTGTTAACAAAGTGGTGTATTTTGATATTTCAAATGACCACCTGGAAGCCTGCTTTGAAAAGACACAGGCACAGATTTTCCAACAGGATGGACCATCCTGCCACACAGCTCGAGATGTGATACAGTGGCTTGATGACTGCAAGATTGGGAGAATAGATGACTGGCCAGGTAATTCTCTCGATATATCACCCATAGAAAATCTTTGGGCCATCATTAAAGGCAAACTCCGCTCACGTGACACCTCTACCCTCCCCAAGCTTGAAATGGAGCTCCGAAAGTGTTGGGAAGAATTTAAGCCTGAGTTCCTTCAAAATCTTGCTGACAGTGTACCACGTTGCCTTCAAAGGGTCATTAAGAGGAAGGGCTACGCAACGAAATACTAACTACAATTGTAAGTGTTGATATTCTACATTATTTTGTTATAAACATGGTGCGTCATACGTGTAAACATTCCCTTTTCGGAGGCGCGTAGTGATTATCCGCGCAAACTGTATGAAGAAATATGCATGAACTTAATATTCACTTAACTCTTCGCCATTTAAAACTTTGCGAGTCAACTTTTATAATGAAGAGTATCAAGAAAAGCGCAATTTTATTAGCTTTCCATTGCTATATTTCGTTATCTGATAAATTAATTAGAACCATGCATAAATTAGCGTTAACTAAATAAATAAAATCATCAATCGGGTAATTTTCCCGATTGATGTTATTTATTTACTTATATGTTTCGTTTTCCGATAAATGAATTAGAAACATGTATAAATTAGCGTTGACTAAATAAATAACATCATCAATTGGGAAAATTACCCGATTGATGATCAATATTAGTTGTTCTATATATTTTTCTCACAGAACCCTACCAAGTCAAAAAAGTGTTGAAGTTTTTTGATAGTAAAGAACGCATTTCCCGTATAGATACGGGAAAAGTCAAAGGTAGCAAAGTTGTAGCTCCAAAAATCCTGTCATCACATTCCAAATCCGCTCTCAATCCAGTATATTAGACCGCCAAATGCCAAAACGTTTTGTGCACGGCAACTGTGTGCAACGTGCACAGCGTAACCCGCATTTTTACACACTTTATAACGTATAATGTATTACATACACACACGGGGGCTATGTAGTAGCAGTACCCGATGGATGGATTGGTTACGAGGAGGCCGACAAATATAACTCGTCACAGGCAGCCTCTGTCTCTGACTTCTTACTCTTGTCACTGTCTTCTACTGGAATAGTGACACTATTTCTTACGGCGTCAGTCTTCCGAACCCATCCAGTTGGAAAGACCATGTCCCCGAGAACGACTGTCCCTTGCATGTACTAAGACCAAAGTTGAACCAGACTGTGAACATGGTGAAGGTAAATAATTACGATAATAAAAAAAAAAAAAAAAAAAAAGGATTTATCCTTTCGTCATGCTTAATCATCATGCTGTTCTAAAATTGATCCAGGGGTCTGTATTCCTTTAGGATCTTTTTATAGGGACTTGCAAGCGGGGTTTTTTTTCGCCAGTGGTCTAGTCTCTAGTTCAGTAGTTTACTTAACCTTTTTTAGTGCTCGTACCCTTTGAGATCTCATAACTTGTCTCGTACCCCCGATCAGAAAAAAGTATAATTAGAGTAACGAACGTTTTATTTCACTAACTACAATACTACATAGTACACAATGTTACATTTCAGTGACTCTTTTGTTGTTGCATTTCATCAATTATGATGTTTGAAAACAAGGTTCCCGAAGTGCCACACGCATGTCGTCACTTGCATCCAGACGGTTCCTAACCTTTGTTTTGAGGTGTAGTTGTGTTGAAAAACGCATAAGAACGTGGTTGCAAATGGCACAATGACCTCCAGAGGTCTTTCTGCTAACTGTGGGAATGTTTTGAGTTGTGCACACCAAAACATATCTAGCTGCATTGATTCAAACTGCATTTAGATTCTGTCGTTGGCCTGCAACTCAACAAGATCATCTTTCAACTTATTACTGTTATTCATGGAATCCAGGTTGAACATTATATGGATCCCGTATCCATCTCTGTGCCACATAAACCTCTCCATGGTGAAAGTATCCCTGCAAGGAGTGAATCAGCCCTTTGCAATCTCTTTCATTTTCAGAAACGATGGACATTTCCCTTTGCAAAAGCACCTCATCAAAAGGAAAGTTAACAAATTCCCTTTCAATGCGCACATTCTAATTGGAATTTTCGGGGTAAGGCAAATAACTTTCTGCCAGTTATATGTTCAGCATTTTCCCTTTGGGAGGGATTGTTAAACCGTTAAAGGCGTGAATCATCTGTCGGGTATGCTAAGTACAAAATGAACCCCCTGTTTTCAAATGCCAGAAATGTCTTGCCTTGTTTATAAAAAACCTTTGATTTCTTGTGTAGTTCAAAGCCGTGTAAATACGTGAGAGCCACCCCCTTCGTGTCGAAAACGGGAACACATTTTCAGCTTAAATTTTTTCACAAAATGATGCAGAACAAGAAAGACAGACAAAATAATATATATATAATTCCGCTTCCTTAAAAATATGATTTTGATTATTGGTCCATGTCCGTCCCCCCAGGTTAAGGTTTCGTACCCCCTGGTGGTCAGGTCCCCCGGGGTAAAACCACTGCTCTAGTTAAAAGACTCCCCAGGAGCTACTTTTTGTCCGTCGTCGAGAGCCAAGAAGCCTGCGTATTAACCCCCCCTCCGATGCAAGGTGGCAGAGGGCACCGGGGGGAAGCTAAGCCCAATTAATTACATTGTCCTAAACAAATCCAGCCTGCGACACCAGAGCGGGGGCCCACCCAACTCACCTTTCTGAAAAACAATAAGGCCAAACCTGGGGCCCTAAAGGAGATAAACCTAAAGGCGCAACAGGTATAAAAGAATAATTAAAAAAAAAATTAAGATTTTTAAATATAGGCTGGGGGAGTCAAAAGTTTTCTCGTATCGAAAGTCCCCTCAAACTGACTTTAAAGAGAGAGCTCGCACGCGACTTTAATCCCTGAGACGGAAACTGAAAACTGAAGGCATTTTGTTGAATTTGTTGGGTTAAAAAAAAAGTTACCCGTGGAATGTATCGTACGAGCTGCGGAAAATGTGGGGAAGAAATTTTTCCCATAAAATCTCAAAAACCGTATTACAACGAGAAAACTTATGGAAAAAAAATATAGTTTTCAATAGGCTTCCCGGGGTATAACGTTTTTAAATTCCATAAAATGACCAAATTTACTTTTATTTTTAAAAGGGCTTTTAAACCCAAAAAAATATTCCAGAAATAAAGGGAAAAAATGCAACATGCGAAAAAACTTTTGCGGATAAGAAATTTTTTTTTTTAAAAGGGGAAATACGATTCCTGCAGAAAACGTTCCATCAAGACATAAAACTTTTTAGACGGATAAGAGAAAATTAGGGTGCCCAATAACTCTGGTCATTGAACGGCAAAAGGGGTGCGCAAAATATAAAAATATATCTAAAAAATCTTTATAATATAATATAAGTAAAAAAGAAACAGATAATGTTTGGGAAATATGGTTGAGTTTAAACAAAAGGTATTCGTGCAAATTTTTGGTTAATGTAATAGTTTCATAGAAAAAAATGGGGAAAACTCAATAAAGGTGGGGTTTTGCCCATTTAAGCTCCAAAAATTTGGTAGATTTTTTTTGCCCTCCCCGTAACAATGATCTCAATCCAAATTGTGCATCTTGCAAAAACAATAAAAATTTTCATATATTTTTTTCGCAAAACCCCCCGGGTAAAAAAACGGGGTTTTTGAAGTTTTTTTTTTTATAGTTAGAAACGCTTTTTCCGATAGATACGGAAAAAGCAGAAAGCAAAGTTGTGTGCTCCAAAAAATCCTGCCTCTTCATGTTCCAAACCCCTCTCAGCCCATATTTAGACCCCCAAATGCCAAAACAGTATTGGGGCACGCACTGTGTCAACGGACACCGAAACCCCCACAATTTTACACCTTTTAAAAAATAAATGATTACATACCACAGGGGGGGTAGTAGTAGCAGTTTCCGATGGATGGTTTTTTACGAGGAGGCCGAAAAATATAACTCTCACAGGCACCTCTGTCTCTGACTCTTATCCCGGGGCCCCAAGTGGGGACCACCTGCCCCCCCCCCCCCCCCCAAACCTCCGCCTGGGGTTTTTTTTTTGGACCATTGGGATCCCCTAAGTGGAAATCAACTGGTAACAGTAAAAAAACTTGATCACTGTTTCCTTGGGGGACCCATATTTGATGGTACCCACAAACTCTTTTTTTTCATCCCGACGCCGCCCCATTTTCATACTTTTGTTCTGTTCGGTGTGTTTCTTCATTTTGCTGCATATGCTGCACCCAGGGTGACTACAATCGTTTGAAACAGGCACGGGCAACAAACAAGGGCTAATCAACTTACAAGTTGCTCAGACTTCGGCCAAGAAAATGCACATCTCTAATGGCTCGAGTCCCGCAACACTGGCTGCGACAGCACTAGCGCTTTCCGAGGGTTTGGAAAAATCAAGCCTGTGAAAACTGTGATGCGTCTCCCAAAATACACCCCCTGTGCTCGAGAAACTTGGAATACGTGGGGTCCCAGAAGAGTTGAACGATGAACGGGGACACTTCACATGGACCGTATGTAGAGCGTCAAAGGGGAAAACTTTGACGACATGAGACCCCTGGGGATAAATAGTTATGTCCCCAAAGGAGAATCGCCTGCTTCCCTCAGGCAACGCGACATACCCATCTTCCACCATGTGAGGAGCCTTACACAGCACACCCGGAGGGTCAACCCCCCAAGGGGAATTTGGAAGAGAGCACATTTTCCTCGCCCAAGGGATCCCAAAACAAGCCAAGGATGGTTGGGAGGGGGAGAATGGCCATAGGGACCTGTGTGGGCAAGGAGATTCTTCCACGACAGCTGGGCTACTCCCAGTGGCCCCTGACGATGTGCAGTGGTGACGATTCGTCTGACAGTCTGTTAAAATTTGGACCCAGCATGGGAGAGTGAGGGGTGATGACAGTGACGATGTGAGTAATTCTCTTAAAATAGTTTTAGACTTTCATGAAAACAAGCAACCGGACTTATATATTTGACATAAAATTCACATGATGTGTTAAATTTAATTTTGCAATACATTCCGTTTTCAAGTGACTAGGTGTTGGGAAAAAAAATTGTTATTGGTTTTTGTTGTTTTTTGTTATAAAAAAGCAAATAATGTTTGGGTACAAACTTGTATGTTTATCGTATAAGTGAATTTTAAAATTTTTTTCAGATGTGCTGAATGAGATAAGGTGATGATGGAAAAACCAAATGTGATTATTTCTTTTTTTTTGTGTTTTTTTATAATATCAAAAATGTTGGATTAAAATTTTTATAAATTTTTTGTATAAGTGAAATTTTTTGGGGTTGATATGAGTTCAGTGGTGTTTGGGTGATGACTAGGTGATTGGGAAAAAAAAGATTCAGCATATGATAATTGAATAATGTTGGATATAAAATTTGATGTACGTATTATCGTATAAGTGAAAAAAATTTAAGTTAAATAAATGAGTTCAGGGTGCTTCGAGAATTTGATAACATATAAAAATAGCAGCTGAAAAAAAAGCCTTTGTTATTATTTAGCAACATTTAATTTCTTCTTTCCTTAATGGAAGAATTTTTCTGTAAGAAAACTTTTTCGTCAGCTAAAGCTTTGATGATTCTACCCTCTGATCGTAAGTTTGACGGGCTTAAGAAAGGTTTTTAAGTATGGGGAAAGGGATTTTTTTACCAAATGAAAACTGAAACAATGTAAATGTACAGATATTGTATGCTACCGTCCGTGTCATTAGCCTTAAGGGTAAAAGACTTGCTCCCATCAGTCGGTATCCCGGCGTGTAAAAATTCGACTGTCCTTCTTTTGACAACATGGGGACACAGATCCAAGACTTCCTTGTTTGCTAAAGGCATTTCTCCTTTTGTGACGATGACTGTGCTTTCGTTCTGCGTCACACATATTTTTCCCAAAGGAAGTGAAAAAGCCATCTTTTTCGGCGACGAGGAACTTTGCCATAACCGGGTCTTACTCGTTCCTGTCCTTTTCTTTGATTCCTTGCCCCTTTTTCACCCTCTTCGGGTTTCAGACTTGCTTTTTTTACACACAAAGTACGTCCACCCCCTCTACCCCGGCACCATAGGTTTCCCCGTTGGAATGAGCTTTTAGCATAGTCACAAATGTCATTTAGTAAATAGCGGTAAGGCATTGATAAGTGCTGAGCCATCAATGAGGATTGCACTCCCTTTTGGTTTTTCTGTCTGGGTGTTTCACTTGCGCTTCAAAAACTAGCATTCTTGGGCCCTAAAAGTTGGGGCCCGTGGTAGGACCCGTGCCTAGCCATCCAAAGGATGTGGCTGACTGCTGAAAAAAGGTACTACCTCTACACTACACCCCTACACCCCATACCTGCAAACGTATGAAAACATAAAAAAATTGTAAAGTGAAAAAAATATTTCAGGGTTTCTTTATAAGCGGGAAATTACTTCAGCGGCTTGAAACAAAAAAAACCACACTAGATCATGCAAACGGACTACTACAAAACTTCTAACAAAAACGTCACTTAGGGGGCAAATTTGGGGGCCATCTTGAAAAATGGCCCCCGTCTTGGTTTTTTAATTTTGGGCCCAACGGGGGGATTTTTTAGTATCACATGGAAACAAATGTGACAAATTTTATGCTTGTATCATATTTGCACGTTTTTTTGCTATCTCCTACACTACGTCAAAATTCACGTGGAGTTCCACCGGACACGAAGCGCTAGGAACGGTCCGTTTTGACTTTCCACGTGAGAACCCAGACTCGAGTTCTCTTGTTTAGGCTTGGAGGTTTTAGTATCCTTTTCCACTTTAAATCTTTTGGGATATTCATTACTTTTCCTGATTTTTTACTAAAAAAAAACGATTTTTTATTGAAAGGAAAAAAGGGCTGGGGGGTGAAGGGGGTGTTGCCAACCCTGGGACATTCCCTAAACGTAGGGGCTTTTTACAATGTTTTAAAAGGTAGAGGGGGGCTAGGACGCCCCGGCAAAATTTTTAGAACTAGGGATTTTTGACAGTCATCAAAAAGTTAAATATGAAAATTTAAAAAAAATGCAAAAAATCAAAAAATAAATTTTAAAAAAATAAAAATGGGGTTCTTTTTACATTTAAAGCTCTCCACTTTTTCCCTTTTTTCGGAAAAAAAATAAAACCTGCTAAGCACGTATCTCAGAGCGTATTTATGGAGCCATTTTATTTTCCCATTTAGGGGTAGATAGCTTTAAGGGCCCTGTCAACGGACACTTTTTACACCTTTCAGGAATAAAAAGAAAACCAATCTTGGGGGTCAAGTTTGGGTTTAGCATCTCTATGTGTTTTTTAGGGAAAAAAAATTTGGGGATTAGGGAAAAAAGTGCTGTATATAGGGAATAAGCTGTATATTTTTATGTAATATAAATAGGTGATGAGAGGGAAAAAAAAAAATGATGGAGGAAAAAAAAAGTGTTGGTTAGAGTAGGTATGATAAATAAAAAGGTTTTTAAAACCCATTATCAAAACGTGCAGATATGGACATGCTGTTTTTAGATATTTTTTTTTCGTAGACTTAATATATAGTTAATTTTTAGTTGTTGATGAGGGTAATGACGGAAAATGTTTTATAAAACAGATATTTTTTAGCTGCGGTGTCTTTTTCTAAAAAAACGGGGGGTAATAGTTTTTATGTGTGTTATTTTTTTCTTGATTTATGATACAATAAGGTTTTGAGTGGTTTTTTTTATGGTTATCAAGGGAAAAGTGGAGGGGTTTTGGGATCAACAGGGAAGGACAGTTTATAGATCCGTAAAAGAGTAGCTAAGATAAAAATACAAATCTTTGCTATCTGGGAGAAGATGCTCGTAGCCGAAACGCCGTGTGACAAAAAGCGCACTTTTTTTCCACCCCTACGGGGATCTTTTTTTTCAAAATACCAAAAAAAGCGGAAAAAACGTTCATGGACACGGCCTTTCACATCAACATCACTGTTTTTTAAAGTTTTGGGGATACCCTTTCCCCGTAGTTTGACTTCAGAAAAAATTGACAAAGGAAAAAAACTGGTGCAAGGAAAAATAAAAATTAGAAAAAAAGAGGGGACCTCTCAAAAAAAGAAAGTCTCCGCCAAGAAAAAACCCTTTAGATCTAAAAGGGTGAGGTTTAAATCACTACGTGTTCATGTATCAAATTCGGTTCCGGAACCACCTTAATGTTCCGTGCAAATAAAACATTTGTGAATGATAGCATTTACACCTTTTGCCATTGCCCTTTATACTACAAAAATTGACAAGAGAACATGGGGGCACCTTATTCCTCTCCCTTTATGATTATATTCACAGGTATAGTAAGTGAAAATTTAGGCAAAAAATTTTGGACCTTTTAAAAACGTTAATAATATACAATACATTTTCTGATCATCATTAATTGGTCCCTAAATTTTTCACTTTTAAAAAAGATAAATCTAGGGCGATGGTGCAAAATACGTAGAATTGCTCGGTAATGAAATTTAAAACATGAAATTTTTCACACTTATTCCCAGCCCTAATGAATTTTCAAAGGTGGGCCAAAGGAAAAGCCCGTTTCTTAGCAACGGTTGTAGAAACATATTTCCCTACAACAAGCTATTTAAAGTCTATTTTAAATTTCCCAAAGGATGGGGCTTGTTTTTGAACACAAAAATTGGGGAAGACATGTTTATAGCCACTGTGGGTGTCAAAAAAAAAAAAACAGCATTTGTTTGTTAAATTTTCTTTTTATTTATGATGATCCCCCTTAATGCCCACACGTTTGTATCAACAATGTTGATCTCACCATTAACAGCTTCAAGTCTTTCCCCATAGTTTTCAGGCATTATCACAATCTCCTCTGCATGTGAGTAAACAGTACTTTCAAATGCGCTCGTAAATTTCGTCTCTACACCTGCCCTACAACGACCTTCGCAATTTTTGGGAGACCTGG
>JACEEZ010025273.1:0-20978 GCA_016584305.1 Chionoecetes opilio | reverse complement strand
CGCCTGGGTCGGAAGCGACTCTAACAAGGGCCAGAGGTGCTGGCAGAAAACTCGTGAAACACCAGCAGCAAAACTTTCTACGGGTGGGAATGTCTACTGCATAGCGGGGTGAACACCGAGCGAGCGTGCTCTCCCGCCGACGGGTCGGGGAAGACTGAACTTCACTGAAGGTTTGGTAGCGCGGTGCGCGCAGTGTTGCCTACTCATTTACACTCATATTGGTCCAAATATCTCTACAGAAACCATGAAAAGTCCCTAACGTGTCCCTGCGTACAATGCCAATATCCCCGCGCCTGTCCCTACATGAAATTTTAAAAATGTAAAACAAAAAATGCACATAACAAGTTTTTTTTTGCATAAAGTGCAACTTTAGGGACCAGATTAATGATGATCAGAAAATGTATATTATATAAAGAGTTAAACATTGACCTTGCCTAATATTCTTCACTTATTAGTACCATGTGAATATACTATACAGTGAAGGAAATGGTAATAATGGTGTACCCACTGTTCCATCATTGTACAATATTGTAGTATGAAGGCAATGGCGAAATGGTGTACAACCTGCTAGTCATTCTACACTATTGTATCATAATTGCATGGAGACAATTAAGGTGGTTCCGTGAACCTGAAGTTGATACATAAACACGCTAAGTGACTTACCTTCAGCCATTTAGATCTGAAGCGTTGTTTTCTTGGGGGAGACTCGTCTTCTTTTGAGAGTTCGCCTCTTTTCTTTCTAGATTTTTTTAGGTTTCCTTGCACCAGTCTTTTCCAGTCTAATATTTTCTGAAGTCAAACTACGGAGGCAGAGGGACTGATCCCCACAAACGATTAAAACAGCTGATGTTATGATGTGTAAGGCCGTGTCTCACGAGCAATATTTTCCGGCATCCCCGTTTTTGTAGTAAAGACACACGCAGCCTATTAAATATCTGTTTTTATCAACATCTTCCGTCATAACTTCTCATCAACAACTCAAAACTTAACTATATATCTAAATCATACGTAAAAAATATATAAATAACACGCATGTACCATATCATGCACGTGTCTTGTATATATAGAGTAAAAACCTATTTATTTATCCTACCCTACTCTACCAAACACTATTTTCCTCCACTCATCTTTATTTTTCTCCTCTCATCTACACTATATTCCTATTACTATACAAAATCATACAGCTATATTCCCTATATACAGCACTTATTTTCCCTAAACACATCACATAGAGATGCTACAGCATCTCTTGACCACCCAAGATTGGTAATTTATCTCTATTTCACTGAAATGTGTAGTTCGTACAAGTCTTGCGTGGCGTCGGCTGCTCCGAGATGTCAGCAAAGATGCCAGTACTGGGAGGGAAGCCACAAAACACTTTTAAGACCATTTTTTGGTCGGAAATCCAACGACGGAACCCACAGCGCGTTAAAGTCGTAGGTTTGGTCGTAAACGTGCACACTGGCAACGACTGCTCAAGACCGGTATTAGCAGAGATCGGAAGTCGCCAGGCATGCTCATTATTGCTTGGTATGCTATGAAATATCTTTTTTATAGGTGAATGTAGACATATGATTGCATTTGGATGGATATTATTCATATATATGAGTAGAGACGAAATACAAGCAAGGGGCTCATCCACGTCTGGCAGCACCAGCAGCAGCAGGATGAAGCCCATGAGGTGGATGTAATTATCACCAGCGAGGGAGATGTCTTTGGTAATATTTAGTAGGGGAGCGAGAACCCCTTGAGGAATCCTATGATCCCTGGTGATAGATATCCTATGGTGCTATCACAGGCGTGGAGAGCTGACTGTCTTCTTCAGGAAGGCACAAGTGAGGCGGATACGGCGGGTTTTTATTCATAACTTTTGAGAGGCGGCGGGCGGAGCGCCAGCTACTCCGCCACGGTAGGTTTGGGCAGGATTAAACGTCTTATTACTCGTTATTATACAAGTTAGTGATTATGGTGAGATGTTATATATACGTGTCATTATCTAAATCAATGTAGCACCGTGTGTCACCTTAAATAAGGGTGATTTATAGATGATATGATGAGGTGACTGCTGGCGGGGCAGTGAGTGACGGATAAATTCTTGCCGCGGGGCCTCCCCATATCACACATTCACTATTTCAACCCACATACACACCTTCTACCACCAAAACACTAGCAACACAGGCTCCTTACTTATATATCTAACTATCTGATACATTAAAACTCCTTAAAACGCAAGCATTCCGAATAAACAAGAATTAATTAATTTGAGATGACGGGGACAGAAGGCGGAGAGAGGCAGGCAGTCTGGCATGCCATTCTTGCCCGAAATATGTCTCGCTGACTTGTGATTGGTCGAGAAGTTTTAAAAACAGTTTGTCATTCATTGGCTGGTGACTGATGATGAGCTTGATGACGTCATTACTCGTCTTAGCCAGTCAGCGCCTTCCGACGCGTTGACGACCGACCGAGGGAGGCTTGTAGCTTCCGTCGTAAGGAAAAGAAGTATCTAGGTAGTCGGGAGAGAATGGTCCGTTGCTGGCGATACGACCTCCGTTGCTGGCTTCCCCTCCTGGTGGCAAGATAACGAACATGCACGACTTTGCATTTACTACCAAAAGATGCCGGTATCAGGCATCAATGGTAAAAAATACCAAAGATGCCGGAAAAAGTGACCGTGTGACATGGCCTTTAAGGTCGTGTCACACGGACACTTTTTCCGACATCTTTTGGTATTTTGCTACCATTTGAGGCCTGATACTGGTGGCATCTTTTGGTAGTAAACGCGGAGTCGCGCATGTTCCTTCGAGCATCTACCCCCTGGAATCCATCAACGGATGGAAATGTAAAGGCGGTGTCACATGAGCGATATTTTCCGGCATCTTCTGGTATTTTGATACCAAAAGATGCCCGTATGGTGGCAAAAGTGCGCGTGTTGTCACACGGCATTTCGGCTACGAGCATCTTCCTACCAGAGTAGCTCAGATCTGTATTCTTCTATCTTAGCTACTCTACTCCTACTAATATCTATAAACTGTCCTTCCCTGTTGGGATCACCATAACCTCCACATTATCCCCGTTTCTATAGTAAAACCACGCAGCCTATTAAATATCTGTTTTTATCAACTTTTTTCCGTCATAACTTTTCATCAACAACACAAAACTTAACTATATATCTAAATCATACGTAAAAAATATATGAATAACACGCATGTACAGTAGTGTGCCATTTAGTCCGGACAGTGATGAAATAATACATTTTTTTGTTAAATTGATGTTTATTCCAAAAAAACATGTCAATGGTAAGATAGATGATACATTTAAAATGAGATATAACCACCCTATGCTTTTACAAGCAGTTCCACTCGCTTTGGCATAGATTCCACCAAGCTTGAACACATGTCTGCTAGTTCTTCGTCATGGTACCAGGCCTTAATAACAGCACAAATCAGCTTCTGCATCGTCGAACAGTCGTCTTTCTCGATTCTAAGTTTGATTATAGCCCATAGATTCTCAATGGGGTTTATGACAGAATTCCAGGTCCAATCTAGAATGGTTAGTCCACTTTCTTCGAAGAATGTGCGCATTTTTCGGGAAGTATGGCACGGAGCGAGATCCTGCTGGAAAATGGCGCCTCCATCAGGCAAGTCCCTTTGCATCACAGGAAGCAAGTGAGCCTCCAGGACTGCCTTGTATTTATCGCTGTTCATCAAATCCCTCAACATTAATACCCACGAGCGCATGGCATGGTACCCTTTGTTATCAGTAGAATAGTTTTATTTTTAAATATCTAGTAGATATGGACCTAAAACTGAATACTATGTAAGATAGGTTATTATTCATCCATTTATAATGGAGTTATGAAGCGCCCATTTAAATGGGCATCATGGAGGTACATCTTATCCGCCAAATTCAAAGTGACAACATGCATCGTAAATATCTACGCCTTTTATGTTTATACAGGGTACATATAATTCTCTTTCCTTAATTCAACCTGTATTATTCATAAGCAGCGTCATTTTAAAGAAATGTACATATATTTTTTGTATAAGAAGTATACGAACGTAAATACAAAATAATTTTTTTTTTTTTTTAAATACTCGCAACTACAAATTTGAAGGTATATATCCTAGTGAAATAGTGAATATCAATATAAACAAATAGAAATTATAATATATGCCGCAGCTCACCATTCTTGGCTCTTCACCACAAAACATTATCACCAAAAAGGGGCTGGGTTTGTATATGGCCTAATTTCGTTTGTCTACTTGCCCTGTTCAGTTCTTGTTGAGTCAGCAAACATCATACATACTGAATTTATGAGTATTTTTATGTATGTTGCGTCCTCCACACCACCCTCTGGGCAGTCGCCTTGTTATGACAGCTTAACGTCTTTAAGTATGTCATCAATCTCCACGCAGAATACCAAAACAGCTGATGGCAGTCGCTAGGTTGTTCAGCATGGACGTTCGCGTCTCTGAATGCGGCTCCTGGCTGTCGGCCAGTGTTGCCAATTCAAACACTCATTTTTGGTCATAATATCCCTACAGAAACCATGAATAGTCCCTAGGGGTCCCTACGTACAATGCCGATATCTCCACGCCTGTCCCTACATGAAATAAACAAAATGTTAAAACAAGAATGCAGTATTTTTGTTATTAAGTGCAACTTTAGGGACCACATTAATATGATCAGAAAATATATATTATATAACGAGTTAAACGAGGCTATATTATAACGTTGACGTGGCAGTGCCAAGTGCCAGCTCCTTTCCGAACATCCGGAATTGGTCCATGGAAATGGAAAGAGTGGAGCTCGTTGCGGGGTCTGGGTGCTGGAGTGCGGGACGGTGACGCGGGTTGCAATGCGGCCGAGGAGGGAGGCGACATGTTGGTGGAGGTGTTTCGATCTGCGAGGGTGGTTCGAAGCAGAGGTATTATCCTTGAAAGGTTTCAGGGCAATCAGCAGTTGTCGAAGCAGCAAAGTGGAGACACGGTAGCAGCAGTTTTTCTTGGAGGAGCTAGGGCGAGCAGGGTCTTGTCAGGGTGAGGGCAGGAGTAAAAAGCGGCGGTGACGTCAGGAGAGAGGCGGTGTGAAGCAACAGATTGTCTTGTCATGTGAGGGTGGTTCGAAGCATGCTTCACTGATCTATCACTGGGCGATAGTTCCTCTCCTGACGAAGGGCGAGGAGAGTGCAACTTGGCCATGCCGTTAGAGTGGGGCATGACTCAGAAAATAACGCAGAAAGGGCAGAGGCAGAAAAAAAACTTAATACAAACCTAACAAAAACAGACTGCCACTTAGGCAGAAACACTAGCTACCTGACGGGGGGATGGTAAACTCGTCCAGCAACTATCCTACAGCGTCAGGAGGGCTAAACTGGCCGCCGTCTAAACGGCGTCGTACCAGCCCTGACGCTGCCCCTCGGGACTTAACCGGACCTATCAGAGTCGCTGCGGCCCCTCTCCACAGACCTTTCCAGTACCCTCTAAGGGCCAACTCATGTAATGAGCCTATTGCACCCAACCTTCAGGGTTCGCCTTGGGGTCTGTGAAGCGACTTTTAACAAGGGCAAGGTGCTGGCAGAACTCGTGAAACACCAGCAGCAAAACTTTCTACGGGTGGGAATGTCTACTGCATAGCGGGGTGAACACCGAGCGAGCGTGCTCTCCCGCCGACGGGTCGGGGAAGACTGAACTTCACTGAAGGTTTGGTAGCGCGGTGCGCGCAGTGTTGCCTACTCATTTACACTCATATTTGGTCCAAATATCTCTACAGAAACCATGAAAAGTCCTAACGTGTCCCTGCGTACAATGCCAATATCCCCGCGCCTGTCCCTACATGAAATTTTAAAAATGTAAAACAAAAAATGCACATAACAAGTTTTTTTTTTGCATAAAGTGCAACTTTAGGGACCAGATTATGATGATCAGAAAATGTATATTATATAAAGAGTTAAACATTGACCTTGCCTAATATTCTTCACTTATTAGTACCATGTGAATATACTATACAGTGAAGGAAATGGTAATAATGGTGTACCCACTGTTCCATCATTGTACAATATTGTAGTATGAAGGCAATGGCGAAAGGGGTGTACAACCTGCTAGTCATTCTACACTATTGTATTATAATTGCATGGAGACAATTAAGGTGGTTCCGTGAACCTGAAGTTGATACATAAACACGCTAAGTGACTTACCTTCAGCCATTTAGATCTGAAGCGTTGTTTTTTTTGGGGGAGACTCGTCTTCTTTTGAGAGTTCGCCTCTTTTCTTTCTAGATTTTTTTAGGTTTCCTTGCACCAGTCTTTTCCAGTCTAATATTTTCTGAAGTCAACTACGGAGCAGAGGGGACTGATCCCCACAACGATTAAAACAGCTGATGTTATGATGTGTAAGGCCGTGTCTCACGAGCAATATTTTCCGGCATCCCCGTTTTTTGTAGTAAAGACACACGCAGCCTATTAAATATCTGTTTTTATCAACATCTTCCGTCATAACTTCTCATCAACAACTCAAACTTAACTATATATCTAATCATACGTAAAAAATTATAATAACACGCATGTACCATATCATGCACGTGTCTTGTATATATAGAGTAAAAACCTATTTATTATCCTACCTACTCTACCAAACACTTTTTCCTCCACTCATCTTTATTTTTCTCCTCTCATCTACACCATATTCTATTACTATACAAAATCATACAGCTATATTCCCTATATACAGCACTTATTTTCCTAACACATCACATAGAGATGCTACAGCATCTCTTGACCACCCAAGATTGGTCATTTATCTCTATTTCACTGAAATGTGTAGTTCGTACAAGTCTTGCGTGGCGTCGGCTGCTCCGAGATGTCAGCAAAGATGCCAGTACTGGGAGGGAAGCCACAAAACACTTTAAGACCATTTTTTGGTCGGAAATCCAACGACGGAACCACAGCGCGTTAAAGTCGTAGGTTTGGTCGTAAACGTGCACACTGGCAACGACTGCTCAAGACGGTATTAGCAGAGATCGGAAGTCGCCAGGCATGCTCATTATTGCTTGGTATGCTATGAAATATCTTTTTTATAGGTGAATGTAGACATATGATTGCATTTGGATGGATATTATTCATATATATGAGTAGAGACGAAATACAAGCAAGGGCTCATCCACGTCTGGCAGCACCAGCAGCAGCAGGATGAAGCCCGTGAGTGGATGTAATTATCACCAGCGAGGGAGATGTCTTTGGTAATATTTAGTAGGGGAGCGAGAACCCCTTGAGGAATCCTATGATCCCTGGTGATAGATATCCTATGGTGCTATCACAGGCGTGGGAGCTGACTGTCTTCTTCAGGAAGGCACAAGTGAGGCGGATAACGGCGGGTTTTTATTCATAACTTTTGAGAGGCGGCGGGCGGAGCCGCCAGCTACTCCGCCACGGTAGGTTTGGGCAGGATTAAACGTCTTATTACTCGTTATTATACAAGTTAGTGATTATGGTGAGATGTTATATATACGTGTCATTATCTAAATCAATGTAGCACCGTGTGTCACCTTAAATAAGGGTGATTTATAGATGATATGATGAGGTGACTGCTGGCGGGGCAGTGAGTGACGGAGAAATTCTTGCCGCGGGGCCTCCCATATCACACATTCACTATTTCAACCCACATACACACCTTCTACCACCAAACACTAGCAACACAGGCTCCTTACTTATATATCTAACTATCTGATACATTAAAACTCCTTAAAACCAAGCATTCCGAATAAAACAAGAATTAATTAATTTGAGATGACGGGGACAGAAGGCGGAGAGAGGCAGGCAGTCTGGCATGCCATTCTTGCCCGGAATATGTCTCGCTGACTTGTGATTGGTCGAGAAGTTTTAAAAACAGTTTGTCATTCATTGGCTGGTGACTGATGATGAGCTTGATGACGTCATTACTCGTCTTAGCCAGTCAGCGCCTTCCGACGCGTTGACGACCGACCGAGGGAGGCTTTGTAGCTTCCGTCGTAAGGAAAAGAAGTATCTAGGTAGTCGGAGAGATGGTCGTTGCTGGCGATACGACCTCCGTTGCTGGCTTCCCTCCTGTGGCAAGATAACGAACATGCACGACTTGCATTTACTACCAAAAGATGCCGGTATCAGGCATCAAATGGTAGAAAAATACCAAAGATGCCGGAAAAGTGACCGTGGGGACATGGCCTTTAAGGTCGTGTCACACGGACACTTTTTCCGACATCTTTTGGTATTTGCTACATTTGAGGCCTGATACTGGTGGCATCTTTTGGTAGTAAACGCGAGTCGCGCATGTTCCTTCGAGCATCTACCCCCTGGAATCCATCAACGGATGGAAATGTAAAGGCGGTGTCACATGAGCGATATTTTCCGGCATCTTTTGGTATTTTGATACCAAAAGATGCCCGTAGTGGTGGCAAAAAGTGCGCGTGTTGTCACACGGCATTTCGGCTACGAGCATCTTCCTACCAGAGTAGCTCAGATCTGTATTCTTCTATCTTAGCTACTCTACTCCTACTAATATCTATAAACTGTCCTTCCCTGTTGATCACCATAACCTCCACACATTATCCCCGTTTCTATAGTAAAAACACACGCAGCCTATTAAATATCTGTTTTTATCAACATTTTCCGTCATAACTTCTCATCAACAACACAAAACTTAACTATATATCGAAATCATACGTAAAAATATATATAAATAACACGCATGTACAGTAGTGTGCAATTTAGTCCGGACAGTGATGAAATAATACATTTTTTTGTTAAATTGATGTTTATTCCAAAAAAACATGTCAATGGTAAGATAGATGATACATTTAAAATGAGATATAACCACCCTATGCTTTTACAAGCAGTTCCACTCGCTTTGGCATAGATTCTACCAAGCTTGAACACATGTCTGCTAGTTCTTCGTCATGGTACCAGGCCTTAATAACAGCACAAATCAGCTTCTGCATCGTCGAACAGTCGTCTTTCTCGATTCTAAGTTTGATTATAGCCCATAGATTCTCAATGGGGTTTATGACAGAATTCCCAGGCCAATCTAGAATGGTTAGTCCACTTTCTTCGAAGAATGTGCGCATTTTTCGGGAAGTATGGCACGGAGCGAGATCCTGCTGGAAAATGCCGCCTCCATCAGGCAAGTCCCTTTGCATCACAGGAAGCAAGTGAGCCTCCAGGACTGCCTTGTATTTATCGCTGTTCATCAAATCCCTCAACATTAATACCCACGAGCGCATGGCATGGTACCCTTTGTTATCAGTAGAATAGTTTTATTTTTAAATATCTAGTAGATATGGACCTAAAACTGAATACTATGTAAGATAGGTTATTATTCATCCATTTATAATGGAGTTATGAAGCGCCCATTTAAATGGGCATCATGGAGGTACATCTTATCCGCCAAATTCAAAGTGACAACATGCATCGTAAATATCTACGCCTTTTATGTTTATACAGGGTACATATAATTCTCTTTCCTTAATTCAACCTGTATTATTCATAAGCAGCGTCATTTTAAAGAAATGTACATATATTTTTTGTATAAGAAGTATACGCACGTAAAAAAAAAAAAAAAATTTTTTTTTTTTAAATACTCCTCACAACTACAAATTTGAAGGTATATATCCTAGTGAAATAGTGAATATCAATATAAACAAATAGAAATGATAATATATGCCGCAGCTCACCATTCTTGGCTCTTCACCACAAAACATTATCACCACAAGCGGCTGGGTTTGTTATATGGCCTAATTTCGTTTGTCTACTTGCCCTGTTCAGTTCTTGTTGAGTCAGCAAACATCATACATACTGAATTTATGAGTATTTTTATGTATGTTGCGTCCTCCACACCACCCTCTGGGCAGTCGCCTTGTTATGACAGCTTAACGTCTTTAAGTATGTCATCAATCTCCACGCAGAATACCAAAACAGCTGATGGCAGTCGCTAGGTTGTTCAGCATGGACGTTAGCGTCTCTGAATGCGGCCCCTGGCTGTCGGCCAGTGTTGCCAACTCAAACACTCATTTTTGGTCATAATATCCCTACAGAAACCATGAATAGTCCCTACGGGTCCCTACGTACAATGCCGATATCTCCACGCCTGTCCCTACATGAAATAAACAAAATGTTAAAACAAGAAATGCAGTATTTTTGTTATTAAGTGCAACTTTAGGGACCACATTAATAATGATCAGAAAATATATATTATATAACGAGTTAAACGAGGCTATATTATAACGTTGACGTGGCAGTGCCAAGTGCCAGCTCCTTTCCGAACATCCGGAATTGGTCCATGGAAATGGAAAGAGTGGGAGCTTCGTTGCGGGGTCTGGGTGCTGGAGTGCGGGAACGGTGACGCGGGTTGCAATGCGGCAGAGGAGGAGGCGACATGTTGGTGGAGGTGTTTCGAAGCAGAGGTATTATCCTTGAAAGGTTCAGGGCAATCAGCAGTTGTCGAAGCAGCAAAGTGGAGACACGGGTAGCAGCAGCTTTCTTGGAGGAGCTAGGGCGAGCAGGGGTCTTGTCAGGGTGAGGGGCAGGAGTAAGAGCGGCGGTGACGTCAGGAGAGAGGCGGTGTGAAGCAACATTAGTCTTGCCTTGCGAGGGTGGTTCGAAGCATGCTTCACTGATCTATCACTGGGCGATAGTTCCCCTCCTGACGAAGGGCGAGGAGAGTGCAACTTGGCCATGCCGTTAGAGTGGGGCATGACTCAGAAAATAACGCAAAGGCAGAGGCAGAAAAAATAACTTAATAAAAACCTAACAAAACAGAGTGCCACTTAGGCAGAACACTAGCTACCTGACGGGGGGATGGTAAACTCGTCCAGCAACTATCCTACAGCGTCAGGAGGGCTAAACTGGCCGCCGTCTAAACGGCGTCGTACCAGCCCTGACGCTGCCCCTCTCGGGACTTAACCGGACCTATCAGAGTCGCTGCGGCCCCTCTCCACAGACCTTTCCAGTACCCCTCTAAGGGGCCAACTCATGTAATGAGCCTATGCACCCAACCTTCAGGGTTCGCCTTGGGGTCTGTGAAGCGACTCTAACAAGGGCAGAGGTGCTGGCAGAAACTCGTGAAACACCAGCAGCAAAACTTTCTACGGGTGGGAATGTCTACTGCATAGCGGGGTGAACACCGAGCGAGCGTGCTCTCCCGCCGACGGGTCGGGGAAGACTGAACTTCACTGAAGGTTTGGTAGCGCGGTGCGCGCAGTGTTGCCTACTCATTTACACTCATATTTGGTCCAAATATCTCTACAGAAACCATGAAAAGTCCCTAACGTGTCCCTGCGTACAATGCCAATATCCCCGCGCCTGTCCCTACATGAAATTTTAAAAATGTAAAACAAAAAATGCACATAACAAGTTTTTTTTTGCATAAAGTGCAACTTTAGGGACCAGATTAATGATGATCAGAAAATGTATATTATATAAAGAGTTAAACATTGACCTTGCCTAATATTCTTCACTTATTAGTACCATGTGAATATACTATACAGTGAAGGAAATGGTAATAATGGTGTACCCACTGTTCCATCATTGTACAATATTGTAGTATGAAGGAAATGGCGAAATGGTGTACAACCTGCTAGTCATTCTACACTATTGTATTATAATTGCACGGAGACAATTAAGGTGGTTCCGTGAACCTGAAGTTGATACATAAACACGCTAAGTGACTTACCTTCAGCCATTTAGATCTGAAGCGTTGTTTTCTTGGGGGAGACTCGTCTTCTTTTGAGAGTTCGCCTCTTTTCTTTCTAGATTTTTTTAGGTTTCCTTGCACCAGTCTTTTCCAGTCTAATATTTTCTGAAGTCAAACTACGGAGGTAGAGTGACTGATCCCCACAAACGATTAAAACAGCTGATGTTATGATGTGTAAGGCCGTGTCTCACGAGCAATATTTTCCGGCATCCCCGTTTTTGTAGTAAAGACACACGCAGCCTATTAAATATCTGTTTTTATCAACATCTTCCGTCATAACTTCTCATCAACAACTCAAAACTTAACTATATATCTAAATCATACGTAAAAAATATATAAATAACACGCATGTACCATATCATGCACGTGTCTTGTATATATAGAGTTAAAAACCTATTTATTTATCCTACCCTACTCTACCAAACACTTTATTTTCCTCCACTCATCTTTATTTTTCTCCTCTCATCTACACTATATTCCTATTACTATACAAAATCATACAGCTATATTCCCTATATACAGCACTTATTTTCCCTAAACACATCACATAGAGATGCTACAGCATCTCTTGACCACCCAAGATTGGTCATTTATCTCTATTTCACTGAAATGTGTAGTTCGTACAAGTCTTGCGTGGCGTCGGCTGCTCCGAGATGTCAGCAAAGATGCCAGTACTGGGAGGGAAGCCACAAAACACTTTAAGACCATTTTTTGGTCGGAAATCCAACGACGGAACCCACAGCGCGGAAAAGTCGTAGGTTTGGTCGTAAACGTGCACACTGGCAACGACTGCTCAAGACCGGTATTAGCAGAGATCGGAAGTCGCCAGGCATGCTCATTATTGCTTGGTATGCTATGAAATATCTTTTTTATAGGTGAATGTAGACATATGATTGCATTTGGATGGATATTATTCATATATATGAGTAGAGACGAAATACAAGCAAGGGGCTCATCCACGTCTGGCAGCACCAGCAGCAGCAGGATGAAGCCCGTGAGGTGGATGTAATTATCACCAGCGAGGGAGATGTCTTTGGTAATATTTAGTAGGGGAGCGAGAACCCCTTGAGGAATCCTATGATCCCTGGTGATAGATATCCTATGGTGCTATCACAGGCGTGGGAGCTGACTGTCTTCTTCAGGAAGGCACAAGTGAGGCGGATAACGGCGGGTTTTTATTCATAACTTTTGAGAGGCGGCGGGCGGAGCCGCCAGCTACTCCGCCACGGTAGGTTTGGGCAGGATTAAACGTCTTATTACTCGTTATTATACAAGTTAGTGATTATGGTGAGATGTTATATATACGTGTCATTATCTAAATCAATGTAGCACCGTGTGTCACCTTAAATAAGGGTGATTTATAGATGATATGATGAGGTGACTGCTGGCGGGGCAGTGAGTGACGGAGAAATTCTTGCCGCGGGGCCTCCCCATATCACACATTCACTATTTCAACCCACATACACACCTTCTACCACCAAAACACTAGCAACACAGGCTCCTTACTTATATATCTAACTATCTGATACATTAAAACTCCTTAAAACGCAAGCATTCCGAATAAAACAAGAATTAATTAATTTGAGATGACGGGGACAGAAGGCGGAGAGAGGCAGGCAGTCTGGCATGCCATTCTTGCCCGGAAATATGTCTCGCTGACTTGTGATTGGTCGAGAAGTTTTAAAAACAGTTTGTCATTCATTGGCTGGTGACTGATGATGAGCTTGATGACGTCATTACTCGTCTTAGCCAGTCAGCGCCTTCCGACGCGTTGACGACCGACCGAGGGAGGCTTTGTAGCTTCCGTCGTAAGGAAAAGAAGTATCTAGGTAGTCGGAGAGATGGTCGTTGCTGGCGATACGACCTCCGTTGCTGGCTTCCCCTCCTGGTGGCAAGATAACGAACATGCACGACTTCGCATTTGCTACCAAAAGATGCCGGTATCAGGCATCAAATGGTAGAAAAATACCAAAAGATGCCGGAAAAAGTGACCGTGTGACATGGCCTTTAAGGTCGTGTCACACGGACACTTTTTCCGACATCTTTTGGTATTTTGCTACCATTTGAGGCCTGATACTGGTGGCATCTTTTGGTAGTAAACGCGGAGTCGCGCATGTTCCTTCGAGCATCTACCCCCTGGAATCCATCAACGGATGGAAATGTAAAGGCGGTGTCACATGAGCGATATTTTCCGGCATCTTCTGGTATTTTGATACCAAAAGATGCCCGTAGTGGTGGCAAAAAGTGCGCGTGTTGTCACACGGCATTTCGGCTACGAGCATCTTCCTACCAGAGTAGCTCAGATCTGTATTCTTCTATCTTAGCTACTCTACTCCTACTAATATCTATAAACTGTCCTTCCCTGTTGATAACCATAACCTCCACATTATCCCCGTTTCTATAGTAAAAACACACGCAGCCTATTAAATATCTGTTTTTATCAACATTTTCCGTCATAACTTTTCATCAACAACACAAAACTTAACTATATATCTAAATCATACGTAAAAAATATATAAATAACACGCATGTACAGTAGTGTGCAATTTAGTCCGGACAGTGATGAAATAATACATTTTTTTGTTAAATTGATGTTTATTCCAAAAAAACATGTCAATGGTAAGATAGATGATACATTTAAAATGAGATATAACCACCCTATGCTTTTACAAGCAGTTCCACTCGCTTTGGCATAGATTCTACCAAGCTTGAACACATGTCTGCTAGTTCTTCGTCATGGTACCAGGCCTTAATAACAGCACAAATCAGCTTCTGCATCGTCGAACAGTCGTCTTTCTCGATTCTAAGTTTGATTATAGCCCATAGATTCTCAATGGGGTTTATGACAAAATTCCCAGGCCAATCTAGAATGGTTAGTCCACTTTCTTAGAAGAATGTGCGCATTTTTCGGGAAGTATGGCACGGAGCGAGATCCTGCTGGAAAATGCCGCCTCCATCAGGCAAGTCCCTTTGCATCACAGGAAGCAAGTGAGCCTCCAGGACTGCCTTGTATTTATCGCTGTTCATCAAATCCCTCAACATTAATACCCACGAGCGCATGGCATGGTACCCTTTGTTATCAGTAGAATAGTTTTATTTTTAAATATCTAGTAGATATGGACCTAAAACTGAATACTATGTAAGATAGGTTATTATTCATCCATTTATAATGGAGTTATGAAGCGCCCATTTAAATGGGCATCATGGAGGTACATCTTATCCGCCAAATTCAAAGTGACAACATGCATCGTAAATATCTACGCCTTTTATGTTTATACAGGGTACATATAATTCTCTTTCCTTAATTCAACCTGTATTATTCATAAGCAGCGTCATTTTAAAGAAATGTACATATATTTTTTGTATAAGAAGTATACGCACGTAAAAAAAAAAAAAAATTTTTTTTTTTTAAATACTCCTCACAACTACAAATTTGAAGGTATATATCCTAGTGAAATAGTGAATATCAATATAAACAAATAGAAATGATAATATATGCCGCAGCTCACCATTCTTGGCTTTTCACCACAAAACATTATCACCACAAGCGGCTGGGTTTGTTATATGGCCTAATTTCGTTTGTCTACTTGCCCTGTTCAGTTCTTGTTGAGTCAGCAAACATCATACACACTGAATTTATGAGTATTTTTATGTATGTTGCGTCCTCCACACCACCCTCTGGGCAGTCGCCTTGTTATGACAGCTTAACGTCTTTAAGTATGTCATCAATCTCCACGCAGAATACCAAAACAGCTGATGGCAGTCGCTAGGTTGTTCAGCATGGACGTTAGCGTCTCTGAATGCGGCCCCTGGCTGTCGGCCAGTGTTGCCAACTCACTCATTTTTGGTCATAATATCCCTACAGAAACCATGAATAGTCCCTACGGGTCCCTACGTACAATGCCGATATCTCCACGCCTGTCCCTACATGAAATAAACAAAATGTTAAAACAAGAAATGCAGTATTTTTGTTATTAAGTGCAACTTTAGGGACCACATTAATAATGATCAGAAAATATATATTATATAACGAGTTAAACGAGGCTATATTATAACGTTGACGTGGCAGTGCCAAGTGCCAGCTCCTTTCCGAACATCCGGAATTGGTCCATGGAAATGGAAAGAGTGGGAGCTTCGTTGCGGGGTCTGGGTGCTGGAGTGCGGGAACGGTGACGCGGGTTGCAATGCGGCAGAGGAGGAGGCGACATGTTGGTGGAGGTGTTTCGAAGCAGAGGTATTATCCTTGAAAGGTTCAGGGCAATCAGCAGTTGTCGAAGCAGCAAAGTGGAGACACGGGTAGCAGCAGCTTTCTTGGAGGAGCTAGGGCGAGCAGGGGTCTTGTCAGGGTGAGGGGCAGGAGTAAGAGCGGCGGTGACGTCAGGAGAGAGGCGGTGTGAAGCAACATTAGTCTTGCCTTGCGAGGGTGGTTCGAAGCATGCTTCACTGATCTATCACTGGGCGATAGTTCCCCTCCTGACGAAGGGCGAGGAGAGTGCAACTTGGCCATGCCGTTAGAGTGGGGCATGACTCAGAAAATAACGCAAAGGCAGAGGCAGAAAAAATAACTTAATAAAAACCTAACAAAAACAGAGTGCCACTTAGGCAGAAACACTAGCTACCTGACGGGGGGATGGTAAACTCGTCCAGCAACTATCCTACAGCGTCAGGAGGGCTAAACTGGCCGCCGTCTAAACGGCGTCGTACCAGCCCTGACGCTGCCCCTCTCGGGACTTAACCGGACCTATCAGAGTCGCTGTGGCCCCTCTCCACAGACCTTTCCAGTACCCCTCTAAGGGGCCAACTCATGTAATGAGCCTATGCACCCAACCTTCAGGGTTCGCCTTGGGGTCTGTGAAGCGACTCTAACAAGGGCAGAGGTGCTGGCAGAAACTCGTGAAACACCAGCAGCTAAACTTTCTACGGGTGGGAATGTCTACTGCATAGCGGGGTGAACACCGAGCGAGCGTGCTCTCCCGCCGACGGGTCGGGGAAGACTGAACTTCACTGAAGGTTTGGTAGCGCGGTGCGCGCAGTGTTGCCTACTCATTTACACTCATATTTGGTCCAAATATCTCTACAGAAACCATGAAAAGTCCCTAACGTGTCCCTGCGTACAATGCCAATATCCCCGCGCCTGTCCCTACATGAAATTTTAAAAATGTAAAACAAAAAATGCACATAACAAGTTTTTTTTTGCATAAAGTGCAACTTTAGGGACCAGATTAATGATGATCAGAAAATGTATATTATATAAAGAGTTAAACATTGACCTTGCCTAATATTCTTCACTTACTAGTACCATGTGAATATACTATACAGTGAAGGAAATGGTAATAATGGTGTACCCACTGTTCCATCATTGTACAATATTGTAGTATGAAGGAAATGGCGAAATGGTGTACAACCTGCTAGTCATTCTACACTATTGTATTATAATTGCACGGAGACAATTAAGGTGGTTCCGTGAACCTGAAGTTGATACATAAACACGCTAAGTGACTTACCTTCAGCCATTTAGATCTGAAGCGTTGTTTTCTTGGGGAGACTCGTCTCTTTGAGAGTTCGCCTCTTTTCTTTCTAGATTTTTTTAGGTTTCCTTGCACCAGTCTTTTCCAGTCTAATATTTTCTGAAGTCAAACTACGGAGGTAGAGTGACTGATCCCCACAAACGATTAAAACAGCTGATGTTATGATGTGTAAGGCCGTGTCTCACGAGCAATATTTTCCGGCATCCCCGTTTTTGTAGTAAAGACACACGCAGCCTATTAAATATCTGTTTTTATCAACATCTTCCGTCATAACTTCTCATCAACAACTCAAAACTTAACTATATATCTAAATCATACGTAAAAAT
This sequence comes from Chionoecetes opilio, assembly GCA_016584305.1. Classification (NCBI taxonomy): domain Eukaryota; kingdom Metazoa; phylum Arthropoda; class Malacostraca; order Decapoda; family Majidae; genus Chionoecetes; species Chionoecetes opilio. The sequence continues at coordinate 3,404 of JACEEZ010025273.1, read as the reverse complement.
GATCTAAATAACACGCATGTACCATATCATGCACGTGTCTTGTATATATAGAGTTAAAAACCTATTTATTTATCCTACCCTACTCTACCAAACACTTTATTTTCCTCCACTCATCTTTATTTTTCTCCTCTCATCTACACCATATTACTATTACTATACAAAATCATACAGCTATATTCCCTATATACAGCACTTATTTTCCCTAAACACATCACATAGAGATGCTACAGCATCTCTTGACCACCCAAGATTGGTAATTTATCTCTATTTCACTGAAATGTGTAGTTCGTACAAGTCTTGCGTGGCGTCGGCTGCTCCGAGATGTCAGCAAAGATGCCAGTACTGGGAGGGAAGCCACAAAACACTTTAAGACCATTTTTTGGTCGGAAATCCAACGACGGAACCCACAGCGCGGAAAAGTCGTAGGTTTGGTCGTAAACGTGCACACTGGCAACGACTGCTCAAGACCGGTATTAGCAGAGATCGGAAGTCGCCAGGCATGCTCATTATTGCTTGGTATGCTATGAAATATCTTTTTTATAGGTGAATGTAGACATATGATTGCATTTGGATGGATATTATTCATATATATGAGTAGAGACGAAATACAAGCAAGGGGCTCATCCACGTCTGGCAGCACCAGCAGCAGCAGGATGAAGCCCGTGAGGTGGATGTAATTATCACCAGCGAGGGAGATGTCTTTGGTAATATTAGTAGGGGAGCGAGAACCCCTTGAGGAATCCTATGATCCCTGGTGATAGATATCCTATGGTGCTATCACAGGCGTGGGAGCTGACTGTCTTCTTCAGAAGGCACAAGTGAGGCGGATAACGGCGGGTTTTTATTCATAACTTTTGAGAGGCGGCGGGCGAGAGCCGCCAGCTACTCCGCCACGGTAGGTTTGGGCAGGATTAAACGTCTTATTACTCGTTATTATACAAGTTAGTGATTATGGTGAGATGTTATATATACGTGTCATTATCTAAATCAATGTAGCACCGTGTGTCACCTTAAATAAGGGTGATTTATAGATGATATGATGAGGTGACTGCTGGCGGGGCAGTGAGTGACGGATAAATTCTTGCCGCGGGGCCTCCCCATATCACACATTCACTATTTCAACCCACATACACACCTTCTACCACCAAAACACTAGCAACACAGGCTCCTTACTTATATATCTAACTATCTGATACATTAAAACTCCTTAAAACGCAAGCATTCCGAATAAAACAAGAATTAATTAATTTGAGATGACGGGGACAGAAGGCGGAGAGAGGCAGGCAGTCTGGCATGCCATTCTTGCCCGGAAATATGTCTCGCTGACTTGTGATTGGTCGAGAAGTTTTAAAAACAGTTTGTCATTCATTGGCTGGTGACTGATGATGAGCTTGATGACGTCATTACTCGTCTTAGCCAGTCAGCGCCTTCCGACGCGTTGACGACCGACCGAGGGAGGCTTTGTAGCTTCCGTCGTAAGGAAAAGAAGTATCTAGGTAGTCGGAGAGATGGTCGTTGCTGGCGATACGACCTCCGTTGCTGGCTTCCCCTCCTGGTGGCAAGATAACGAACATGCACGACTTTGCATTTACTACCAAAAGATGCCGGTATCAGGCATCAAATGGTAGAAAAATACCAAAAGATGCCGGAAAAAGTGACCGTGTGACATGGCCTTTAAGGTCGTGTCACACGGACACTTTTTCCGACATCTTTTGGTATTTTGCTACCATTTGAGGCCTGATACTGGTGGCATCTTTTGGTAGTAAACGCGGAGTCGCGCATGTTCCTTCGAGCATCTACCCCCTGGAATCCATCAACGGATGGAAATGTAAAGGCGGTGTCACATGAGCGATATTTTCCGGCATCTTCTGGTATTTTGATACCAAAAGATGCCCGTAGTGGTGGCAAAAAGTGCGCGTGTTGTCACACGGCATTTCGGCTACGAGCATCTTCCTACCAGAGTAGCTCAGATCTGTATTCTTCTATCTTAGCTACTCTACTCCTACTAATATCTATAAACTGTCCTTCCCTGTTGATCACCATAACCTCCACATTATCCCCGTTTCTATAGTAAAAACACACGCAGCCTATTAAATATCTGTTTTTATCAACTTTTTCCGTCATAACTTTTCATCAACAACACAAAACTTAACTATATATCTAAATCATACGTAAAAAATATATAAATAACACGCATGTACAGTAGTGTGCAATTTAGTCCGGACAGTGATGAAATAATACATTTTTTTTTAAATTGATGTTTATTACAAAAAACATGTCAATGGTAAGATAGATGATACATTTAAAATGAGATATAACCACCCTATGCTTTTACAAGCAGTTCCACTCGCTTTGGCATAGATTCCACCAAGCTTGAACACATGTCTGCTAGTTCTTCGTCATGGTACCAGGCCTTAATAACAGCACAAATCAGCTTCTGCATCGTCGAACGTCGTCTTTCTCGATTCTAAGTTTGATTATAGCCCATAGATTCTCAATGGGGTTTATGACAGAATTCCCAGGTCAATCTAGAATGGTTAGTCCACTTTCTTCGAAGAATGTGCGCATTTTTCGGGAAGTATGGCACGGAGCGAGATCCTGCTGGAAAATGGCGCCTCCATCAGGCAAGTCCCTTTGCATCACAGGAAGCAAGTGAGCCTCCAGGACTGCCTTGTATTTATCGCTGTTCATCAAATCCCTCAACATTAATACCCACGAGCGCATGGCATGGTACCCTTTGTTATCAGTAGAATAGTTTTATTTTTAAATATCTAGTAGATATGGACCTAAAACTGAATACTATGTAAGATAGGTTATTATTCATCCATTTATAATGGAGTTATGAAGCGCCCATTTAAATGGGCATCATGGAGGTACATCTTATCCGCCAAATTCAAAGTGACAACATGCATCGTAAGTATCTACGCCTTTTATGTATATACAGGGTACATATAATTCTCTTTCCTTAATTCAACCTGTATTATTCATAAGCAGCGTCATTTTAAAGAAATGTACATATATTTTTTGTATAAGAAGTATACGAACGTAAAAAAATTTTTTTTTTTTTTAAATACTCCTCACAACTACAAATTTGAAGGTATATATCCTAGTGAAATAGTGAATATCAATATAAACAAATATAAATGATAATATATGCCGCAGCTCACCATTCTTGGCTCTTCACCACAAAACATTATCACCACAAGCGGCTGGGTTTGTTATATGGCCTAATTTCGTTTGTCTACTTGCCCTGTTCAGTTCTTGTTGAGTCAGCAAACATCATACATACTGAATTTATGAGTATTTTTATGTATGTTGCGTCCTCCACACCACCCTCTGGGCAGTCGCCTGTATGACTTAACGCTTTAAATGTCATCATCTGCACCAGCTGAACGTACCCCCTT
>JACEEZ010025272.1:274068-275802 GCA_016584305.1 Chionoecetes opilio | reverse complement strand
ATGCAGGATATCTCTCACGGAAGTCAGTAGGCTTACTATAGTACACTTTTCTGATTCCCGTATGGAAAGCGCTGTGTTTATGATGTCGCCAACAATTCTTTGGCATGCTGTGGTAGCACGAGACGGCGAGAGGGAAAGGCTAAACACCCACTCATAAAGTCCACCAAGGCGGCCTTCATTATAAACCTCGTCCTTTAACATCATACTACCGCATTTATTATACTTAAAACGAGATAAGTTTTTCTTCCTGCTAAATCAATCTTTGACGAATTATAAAGTCAAGGATATAAAGCAAAACGGTAAAGGATATAACAAGTGATTTTCATAAGAAGTTTGAAGTTATCACTATATGAGGTTACACACGCTCTGCTTCCCACTGTGTCACCGTAGAGAATACTAGGTTCAGCTTGGTGTATTGCTAGCCGAACACGCAACATTCCGTATCGTCAGCATACCTCGTTTTACACTATGGCCCGTATCGAGAGTCAGACGCGTAGGTAGAGCGACGAAAGACGCGGCAGAAACCTTCGCTTACCATAAAGAGGGTTTGTTTTGGAAGAAGAGCAGCGAGGAAAGGTTGGCGGTCCAAGGTTGAGACATGGGTACACCCGTGTCCCTTAACCTCAACCTTCGTGAATTTTTATTACATTCCTAATCTGGAGGGATTAAGAGATATGTTAAAAATATTCTTTCAAATATGTTATATAAGTATAAGTATAAAGATTATTAGGTATTACATATGCGGCATTAAATGATTTTAGTGACAATACTGTAAGGAGGTTCAGGATAGCGGGGTGGGGTAGCGGCTTGACACCGCCGTCATCCTCAAGGTCGGCTAGCCAGAACCGCAGCAAGTATTCTCTTACCGCACATATTTCACATGAGTCGTAGAGAAACTTACGTATACACGCCTCTACTGTTTCATTTACTTGCATTAAATATATATTTCAACCTCAACTTCATAGCCGATCGCAAACGTTTCTGTTTGATGTTTTTTTGGTGCGTATACACGGGCAATTCGCATTATAGTCTATTTTTAGTCGTACTCTGGTGGCTGCGCAGTTTTTTGAAGCAACACTGTGCCGATACATCGCCTCGCGCGTGAGACCTCAACCAACCTCCAGTGTCACTCTCCGGTAACGTTTGAAGTTTTGCCGCTCGTCGCTACCTCGGCCGTTCGTCGCTGTACCGCCTTGAACTCTCGGTACGGCTATGAGTTGTTGGTTTCCTCTTCTCTCAGTTATAAGCGTTTACTTACCTTCGCGCGTTGGTTTTTATATATGACTGTCTTCTTTTCGTCTTCCCGTTTACTGAGAAACCTTATCAACGTCACCATCATCTTTCTGCTTAACGTCAGATTTTTTCCCTAATATGTTTATGATGTTTAGACTGTCCGAATGATACGCTGTCCAACGTATCTTTATCCATTGCCTAAACCTCTTCATGCCTACTGCTGCCCGATCCCCTTATCCCACAGTACATATATATATATATATATATATATATCTATAATTATATATAGTATATATATATATATATATATATATATATATCTATCCGATATATATATATATCATATATATAGATGATATAGATATATTTTATATAGGGTGGTGCTGGAGAGAAACGTCACCTTAAAAGACTTGTAATGATATAATGAGCTAAGAAAAATATGTCCTGTATAGCCACACTACAGCGCGCGCACACCACACACCAACCAAACATACACAAAAC
>JACEEZ010025272.1:266568-271568 GCA_016584305.1 Chionoecetes opilio | reverse complement strand
ATGCTTGGTAATAGTGGGTGTAGTGTTTTGGGTTGTTGAAGTGGTGGATTATCTTGTAATAGTGGTGTAAGGTGGTTGGTTTTGGGTTGCTAGGAAGATGAGGTGTCGACAGGCAGTGGTCGGACGCCACAGTGAACGCACGTCCCACACCTTACTTAATTATCCTACTCACTAAATAAGAGGTAGGTCGCGGCGTCCATTCAGGTCCTTGTTCTCAAGCGTGCCTTTACCTGCACACCACCCACGCCATCGCCCAGCCTCCACCCGCCACCCGTTCCTCCAAACCCTCACCCTAGCACTGCTCCCTCCTCAAGGCCATCCGCGAACCCCTCACAACCTAGTACACCGCACACACCACACAACACACAAAACACACACACATCACTAAAGGAATGAATGAATAAAAATGTTGATATGGAGAAGGGGCCCATAACTAGCATTGCTCTGGCCCTGTAAAATACACTAGATGAATACAACTAGATGAATAAACACACCACACAAACTTCAAACCTAGCACACCGCCTCATTTACTTCTCTTCAAAAAGTACACAGTTGCTCATAATTTCCTCCCCAGTCCTCCCAACCCACTGGTCACTGCCCATCCTTACTCCTCTCTTTGATCTTACACATCTCTTTCAAAATATCCCTTTCCTATCGTGATTCTCTCCTTACTTTCTATTACTACACACACTATTATTGCCTCTTTACTCCCCCCTCATCCTTTCCTTCCTTGTGGTGTATATCGTGCTCTTCCTGCGTAGCGTTGATATTTCGTTGAGGCCACTATTAAGGCTTAGTGCGGTGAGACGCGTTGAGGTGTTGGCGTGAAGGGAGATGTGGGCCTCAGTATAGAGCATGAGCAGCCTTATCAGGGTGTTGGGTGGCGTCCCTCTCTATACTGAATCATAGTGCTACGTGCTTGCTTCTTCTCTTCTATGTTTTAGTTAAAAGTCTGTGAGTCTGTATCTATCTATCTGTGGTTTTGGTGCTCATGATATCAAAAATAGATGAACTTAAACATTCCTGACTGTATGGTGCATTGATTCTAAAATGGCGGTGTCTTTAAGCGGTAGAGGAGAGGAGAGAGAGAGAGAGAGAGAGAGAGAGAGAGAGAGAGAGGAGAGAGAGAGAGAGAGAGAGAGAGAGAGAGAGAGAGAGAGAAGAGAGGAGGAGAGAGGAGAGAGAGAGAGAGAGAGAGAGAGAGAGAGAGAGAGAAGAGAGAGAGATAGATAAGAGAGAGAGAGGAGAGAGAAGAGAGCAATATAGCAATAATGATCAAGGATTAAATTCGATGTATCATGGAGAACGGTGGACTAAGCAATACGGATCAAAAGGGTCCTCATAGTCCTCGGATATGTGCAACATATATCAAACCTGAATTTTTTAGAAATGACAACCGTACTTGGACAAAGTTAAACAGCATTGCAATCCATTTTGGATATGGAACCACTGAAATAACTTTCCAGTGTAGGTTATGGCAGCTATTTTAAAATTGGTCGCCCCACTGGACGCTTACTCAAATTACGCGGGTGACTTTGTCCTCCTCCCCCTAATGACGTACACAGCCTCATCGTCAGCGTTCTGGATTGGTCAAGCCGGTCCTGAGAGACATGAGCCACGGGCGAGAATTCGTGTGTTTGTGTTTGCGAGAGAGAATGCGTGTGTGTGTTTGCGGAGAGAGAATGCGTGTTGGTGTTGCGAGCGAGAATGCGTGTGTGTTTTGAGAGAGAGATGCGTGTGTGTGTGTGTGTGTGGTGTGTTTGGAAGAGAAGTGTGTGTGTGTGTTTGAGAGAGAGAATGCGTGTGTGTGTGTGTTTTGAGAGAGAGAATTGCTGGTGTGTGTTGTTGTGTTGTGTGTTTGAGTAGAGAGAATGCGTGTGTGTGTGTGTTGTGTGTGTGTTTGGAGAGAGCTAATGCGTGTGTGTGTGTTTTTTGAGAGAGAATGGTGTGTGTGTGTGTGCTTGAGAGAAGGCGTGTGATGTGTGTTTGAGAGAGAGAATGCGTGTGTGTGGGTGTGTTTTTTGAGAGAGAATGCGTGTGGTGTGTGTGTTTGAAATGAGAATGCGTGTGTGTGTGTTTGAGAGAGCGAATGCGTGTGTGTTATGGTTTTGAGTGTTTGAGAGAGATAATGCGTTGTGGTGTTGTTTGAGCAAGAGAATGCGTGTGTGTGTGTATGTTAAGAGAGAGAATGCGTATGTGGTGTTTTGAGAGAGAATGTTGTGTGTGTGTGTGTGTTGTTAGAAGAGAGAATGTGTGTGTGAGTGTTTTGAGAGAGAAGAATGAGTGTGTGTGTGTGTGTGTGTTAGAGCGAGAATGTGTGTTTGAGTGTTTTTGAGAGAGAGATGCTTGTGTGTGTGTGTGTGTGTTTGAGAGAGAATTTGTGTGTGATTGTTTGAGAAGGAGAGAATGGCGTGTGTGTGTTTGTGTTGTGTGTGTGTGGTGTTGGAGAGGGAGAATTTGTGTGTGTGTGTGTGTTTGTGTTGTGTTGTGTGTTTGAGAGAGAGAATGCGTGTGTGTGTGTTTTTGAGAGAGAATGTTTTGTGGTGTGTGTTTGAAGAGAGAATGTTGTGTGTGTGAGTGTTTTGAGAGAGAGAATGCGTTGTGTGTTGTGTGGGTGTGTTTGAGAGAGATGCGTTTGTGAGTGTTGAGAGATAGAATACGTTGTGTGTGTTTTGAGAGAGAATGCGTGTGTGTGTGTGTGGTTTGTGTGTGGTGTGTGTGTGTGTGTTTGAGAGAGAATGCGTGTGTGTGTGTTTTGAAGAGAATGCGGATGTTGTTGAGAAAGAGAATAACGTGATGTGGTATATTATCTAATGTATTGAGAGAGAATGCGTGTGTGTGTGTGTGTGTGCGTGTGTGTGTGTGTGTGTGTGTGTGTGTGTGTGTTGGTGGTGTGTGGTTTGAGAAGAATGCGTGGTGTGTGTGTTGTGAAGACAGAATGGTGTGTGTGTGTGTGTGGGGTGCGTGTGTGTGGGTGTTTGCGAGATTAATGACTTGTGTGGGGTGTGTGTGTGTTGTGTGTTTGAGAGAGCATGCCGTGTGTGTGTGTGTTTGTGTATGTGTTGTTTGTGTGTGTGGTTTGTGTTTTTGAGAGAGCATTGCGTGTGTGTGTGTGTGTGCGTTGTGTGGTGGGTTTGAGATGATAATGTGTGTGTGTGTGTTGTGTGTTTGTGTGTGTGTTGAGAGAGACAATTATCGCTAATAGGCTCTAAAAAAAAAGAAAAAAGTGATGGGATCATCTCACATTGGGTTAAAACCTTCCCCGGGTCAACCCGTTTCCAAAATGTGCCTATGAGGTGATTGCGCCACGGGGGGCGGAACCTATACCAAACACACCCACCCCACACCACACCAGACAGACGACTTTCGCTTATATTTACCATTACCACCCCCCCCAACCTATTCCCCCCCCCTCACCCATCACCCCCAACCCATCACCCCCCCCATTCCTTTCCCCATCACCCCCACCATTCCCTCACCCCCCCTTCACTCACCCTTACCCCACCCTACATAAAGGGTTTTTCCTCAATTCTCGCAACCCCTTTCTTTTTCACAATTATCGCAATGGCTGCAAAAAAAAAAAAAAAAAAAAAATGATCGGATCATCTCAAAAATGGGCTTATGACCTTCCCGGGGTCACCTGTTCCAAAAAGTGCCATGGGGGTGTTTGCGCCACGGGGGGGGAAAACCTATACCCCCAAAACCACAACACACCCCAACAACACCACACACACCAACAGCAGACAGACCCCTTTCGCTTATTTTTTATTATGTTTTCCATCACCCCCCATCTATTCCTCCCCCTCACCTCCCCCCCCCCCATTCACTCACCCACCCCCCCAACCCATTACCCATCCCCCCCCCCTTCACTACCCTTTAACCCTACCCTACATCGGGGTTTTCCTCAATTCTGGAAACCCATTTTTTTTTTCAAATTATGGGAAATAGGCTGCAAAAAAAAAAAAAAAAAAAAAGTGATCGGTATCTCAAAATTGGGCTTAAAACCTTCCCCTGGTCAACCCGGGTTTCCCAAAAAAATGTGCCATATGAGGTGATTGGCGCCACGGGGGGCCGGAAACCTATACCAACACACACCCCACACACACACCAAAACACAACACACACACACAAAAAGAAAAAAAGCAACCACTTTCGCTTATTTTTAAAATTTCCCCATCCCCCCCCACCTATTCCCTCACCCTCACCCCAACCCCATCATCCCCCACCTTCCCCCCACCCATCCCCCACACCCATTCCCCATCCCCCCACCCTTCCCCTCACCCATTACCCGTCCCCTACATCGGTTTTCCGAAAATTCTCGCAACCCACTTTTTTTCACTTATCGAATAGGCTGCTAAAAAAAAGAAAAAAAAAAGTGATCGAATCATATCAAAGTGGGCTTATGACCTTCCCCGGGTCCCCTGATTCCAAAAAAGGCCCATAGGGGTGATTGGCCACGGGGGGCGGAACCTATACTACACACACACACACACACAACACAGACAGACACAATTTCCCTTATATTATTACTAGCCGCAAAGCCGCCACCGGGCGGACTTTTTGGCTAGCTCCTGCGGAGGGCTATTGGTGTGGGCCTTCGGCCCACACCGTGTTTGGTAGGCCTAAGGCCCACCAAACCGGACTCTCCAGATAGCCCCTTCTAACTTTCCTGAAATCATGGATATAGAAATGTATGTATTACCCCATTACCCTATATACCATTCACTCACCCATTACCCATCATCCCCCACCCATTCCTCACCCATTACCCATCACCCCCCACCCATTCACTCACCCATACCCATCACCACACACCCATTCACACTCATCCATTACCCCCCACCTATTCCCTCACCCATCACCCATCACCCCCCAACCCATCACCCCCCACCCATTCACTCACCCATCACCCCACCCATTACCCATCACCCCACCCATTCACTCACCATTACCCATCACCTACATCAAGGTTTCCTCATTCTCGCAACCCACTTTTTTTC
>JACEEZ010025272.1:236568-261568 GCA_016584305.1 Chionoecetes opilio | reverse complement strand
AAAGGGGGGGGGGGGGGAGAAAAAAATTGGGGGGGGGGGAAAGAAAAAAGGGGGGGGGGAGAGAGAGGGGGTTGCTAAGAAAGGATTTTCGGTTAGGGAGAACGGTGGTTACGGAAAAAGGGTTTTAGGGTTGTTTTAAAAAAAAATTTTTTTGAATGGTATTTTAAAAGAAAGTTGTTTTTGAAAGGGTGAAAAAAATTTAGGAGGATGGAGTTTTTAAAATTGGTGGGGTAAAAAATTTGGGGGGGGTTTTTTTATGCGTGTTTGGTTCTGAGGAAAGGGTCTGGAGTTTGGGAAGGAGAATCGGGGTGTGTGTGTTTGGGGGAAGTTTGTGTGTTTTTTTAAAAAATTTGTGTTTTTGGGGGTGGTTGTGTGTTTGCGAGAGAAAAGTGTGTTTTTGTGTGTTTTTGGGTGTGTGTGTGTGTTTTGGGAAGGAATGCGGTGTGTGTTGGGGAGGGGTGGGGTGTGTGTGTGTGGTTTTTTGGAGAGAAAATGCGTTGTGTGTTTGTGTGTTTTGTTTGGGGAAATGCTGTTTTGGGTTTTTGGAAGAAAATGTGTGTGGGGGGTTTTTTGGGGAAAATTTTTTTGGGGGGGGTGGTGTGGGGTTTTGGGGAACGTTTGGGGGGTTTTTTTTGAAAAGAGAATTTTTTGGTTTTTTTTTAAAAAATCTTTTTTTTTTTATTTTAGAAGAAATTTTGGGTTTAAAGGAAAGGTTTTTTTTTTTAAAAAATTTTTTTTTAAAAAAAAAATTTTTTTTGTTTTTTGGAAAAATTTGGTATTTTGGGGGAAAGTTTTTTTTTTTGTTTAAAAGGGAATTTTTGGGGGTTTTTTTGGAAGAAATTTGTTGGGGGGTTTTTAAAAAATTTTGTTTATTTTTTGGGAAAGAAGGGGGGGTTTTTGGGGGGGTTTTAAAGGAAATGGGGGGGTTGTTTGGGGTTTTTTTTTTTTGGGAAAATTTGTGTTGGGGTTTTTTAAAAATGCTTGTTTTGGTTTTTTTTTTTAAAATTTTTTTTTTTTTTTTGGGGGTCTTGTTTTTGGGGAATTGGGGGGGTGGTTTTTGGGGGTTTTGGGGGGTTGGAAAAGGGGAATCTTTTTTGTTTTTTAGAGAAAATGCGTGTGGTGTGTTTGAGAAATCGTGGGGTTTTTGGTTTTTTAAGGAGAATCGGGGGGGTTGGTGTTTTGGGGTTGGGGTGTGTGTGTGTTGTGTGTGTGTGTGTGTGTGGTTGTGTTTGGGGGGGTGTGTGTGTTGTTGGGAGAGGGGTGTGTGTGTTTTTTTGAAGAAAATGCGTTTGTGTTGTGTGTGCTTTGTGTGGGTTTTGAGAGAGATGTGTGTGTGTTTTTTGGTGTGTGTGTTTGAGAGAAAAATGCGTGTGTTTTTTGGGGTGTGTTTGTGTTTTGTTGGTTGTTTTTTTGAGAGAATGCTGTGTGTGTGTTGTGCTGTGTGTGTGTTTGAGAGAGATGTGTGGTGTGTGGTTGTGGGGGTTGTGTGTGTTTGGAGAGATGCGTGTGTGGGGTGTGTGTTGTGTGTTTGTGTGTGTGTATGTGTTTGAGAGAGAGTGGTGTGTGTGGGTGTGTGTTGTGTGTTTTTTGTTTGGAGAATTGTTTTTGATGTTGTGTGTGTATGGGGTGTGTTTTGGGAGAGAGGAGAATTATTTGTATGTATGCTCTTTATATATCTCTCATTTCCCATAGTTGTATATACAAAATTAGAAACTTATTCTTTGCCCCTAAGAATAATTGCCCTTTAAACTTCATGGCGCCCCTATACCACCAAAAATGGCTTTAAATTCATAGGGAACCATTTATTTTTTATTGCTGATCTGTCCAGGGAAACCCCAAGGGGATTTACACAATTTACCACAAAAAGTTCTCTCACAAAAAAAAAAATGATTGGCGGCCCTCTTTTTTCGAAATAAAAACTAAAACCTTTAAAGATTTTAAATTTTCCTTAACAAACTTTTGTCCATCGGGAAATTTTTTCCCTTTAAAAATGGATATAGCACAAAAAAGTATTCTTGCATGTGAAAAAACCCCTGATTTATAATGAAAAAAGCCTTTTGGCGGCATTTTTTTAAAAGGCCCCCCATTGGGTATATTTGGTTCCCCTATCCAGTTTTTGTTGGATATGCATCTTTTACATGTACCAAGTTTTTATGTTATTACTAAAAAATGCAGGGTTTTCAAAACCCTGGATATTTGGGTGTGTGGTAGTTACTATGTGGTGTGTGTGTGGTGTTCCTTTTGTGGGGGTGTGTGTGTGGTGTTGTTTTGGTTTGGGGTGTGTGTGTTTTGGGTTGTGGGGTGTTTTTTGGTTTGTGTTGGTGTGTATTTACCCAGGTCTTTTCCACGCGAGACGACTCGTGATCGGCAGTTTTAACCTCCCGGGGGCGAGCTTTGGAGCTCATTATTACAGATCTTTGGGTAATGCTGGGACCTCACACAAACCCCACACCCAGCCCCCTTTCTCAAGGGGGACAGTAACCGCCAGCATTGACAGGAAAATCTCCGTCACAGTGAATTCAACCGGGTAACCAAAGGCAGGGCAACGCTCTATCCCCTTGACTATCGTAGCGGTTTTGTGGGTGGTGTGTGTGGGGTGGTGTGTGTGTTGGTGTTGGGTGTTGTGTGGTGTGGGTGTTTTTTTGTTTTTTTTTTTTTTGGGGGGGGGGGGGGGGGGGAAAAAAAAAAAGGGGGGGGGGAAAAAGGGGGAAAAAAAAAAGGGGGGGGGTTTTGGTTTTTTTTTTTTTTTTTTTTTTTGTTTTTTGTTTTTTTTTGTTGGTGTTTTTCTATGTAAAATTTTTTTTTTTTTTTTGATTTATTTTTTGGGGGGGAAATGGCCAGGATTTTTTTTTTTGTTTTTTTTTTTTTTGGTTTTAAAGACCAAATTTGGGTGTTTTTTTTTGTTGTTTTTTTTTTTTTGGGGGTTTTGTTTTTTTTTTTTGTTTTTTTTTTTTTTCCCAGAAAAGGGGAAGGGAAAGGGAAAAAAAAAAAAAAAAAAAAAGAAAAAGAGAAAGAAAAGAAAAACGCCAAATAATCCCTAAACACCCCAAACCGGCCTGACCGTTCTAATCTTCAAACTACCGCCTAATAGCTTTGACTTCTGTCTTTTCTAAAGTTTTGGCTTACTTGATAAGAAGATCTTTAAGCATCTATCTGCTCCCAATCTTCTATCTGATCGTCAGTACGGTTTGCCGTAAGGGCGATCTACTGGCGATCTTCTAGCTTTCCTAACTGAATCTGGTCATCCTCCTTAGGGTTTCGGTGAAACCTTTTTTGTTGGGGTTGCCCTTGCAAATCACAAGCTTTTGATAAGTCTGGGCACAAAATTCTTAATTTTCCAAACTACCCTCATTCGGTTTCTATTCTTCTCTCTGTCCTTCATCTTAAGTTTTCCTTTCCAAACCGTTCTATTGCAGCTACTGTAGACGGACATTGTTCTCTCCTAGCTATTATAGTGGTGTTCCCCAGGGTTCTGTCCTATCACCCAGTTCTCCTTTCTATTATTCATTAATGATCTTCTAGTCCTAACTCAAAGCCCTATCCACTCTACAATGATGAATTCTACCCTGCAGTTTTCAACGTCGTTTATTAGACCGTCCAACTCAAACAGAAACTAAGTGATCACGGAAAGATGCCACCGAGCGCCTAATTTCTGATCTTCCTATATTTCTGATTGGGCAAAAGCAAACCTTGTTTTTGTGCCGAAATGCTCAAAAACCAATTTCTTCCACCTATCTACTCGACAAAACTACCAGATAACTATCCCCTCTTTTTATTGCAATCAACTGTCTCTTCTTCTACAATGGAACTTCTGGACTAGCCTTTACTAAAATCTGAACTGGAAATCTCACATCGCCTCTCTTGCTAAAACAGCTTCTAAGAAGTTAGGTGTCCTGTGGCCGTCTGCGTCCGTTTCTTTTTCTCCTCCATTGCTTGCTCTCTACAGGGGCCTTATCCGCCCATGTAGGAGTATGTCCTCACATGTTTGGGGGAGGATCCACTCATACAGCTCTCCTAACAGGTTGAGTCAAAGCTTTCGTCTCATCAACTCCTCTCCGCTGACTGAACTGTCCTTCATTCTTTAAATCACCGCCGCATGTTCTTCCTCTTTGCTCTCTTCTACCGTTATTTTCAGCTCACTGCTCTTCTGACTTGCTAACTGCATGCCCTCCCCCCCTCCCGCGGCCTCGCTGCACAAGACTTTTCTACTCATCTCATCCATTCTGTCCATCTTCCTTAATGCAAGATTAATCAGTATCTTATACTCTTTCATCCCTGTCACTGGTAAAATCTGGACGCTCTCCTTCCTGTTTCTATTTTTCCACGTTCCTATGACTTATCTTTTTCAAAAGAGAGTAACAGACACCTCCCGAACTAAACTGGGCTCACCCCTCTTTTTTATGTTTATGCTCTTACTGTCTCTTTATTAGGGACTGGCAACTAAGCGGGCTTTGTGTTACCCATTTTTGTTGGGGCCCTTGGCCATTCCTTGTGATGGAAAACAAAAAAGAGAAAAAAAAAGTAGTAGTAGTAGTAGTAGTAACCCTCTTTTGCTCTTTATCTGTTTTCTTTCTTTCTTTCCTTGCTTCGCCTCTTGTCTTTCTTTATCCTTATAACTGCTTGGCTGAGCACTATCCTCTTATTTACACACACAAACACAACACACTAGGGTACTCCGTAGTGTAAGTGGCTGCACGCTTCGGTTTCCACAACCGAGAAAGTCCCGGGTTTGATCCCGGGCGGAGTGGAAACAATGGGGCCTGGTTTCCTAAAACCCGAGCCCCTGTCCACCCAGCAATGAATGGGTTACCGGTGTTGCCGGGGGGCATGTGACCCACCTCCCGGGATGTGGCTTTCGGCCAACAACTATCCACTAGGATGAAGATACAAATGTTGATATGGAGACGGGGCCACACCTAGCGTTGCTCAGGCCACTGTAAAATACAACTAGATGAATACAACTAGATGAATACACACACTTCACACACACAGCACACACACACCACACACACACACACACACAACACACACACACCACACACACACACCACACCACCCATTCACATACACCTATATGTTAATGCCGGAAATTCCAGGAGTACTGTGGAAATTTCAACTCACACGATTTCCGAGTTACATGTCCTATGAAGTAAAGAGAAAGTTTTCCATAACCATAGGTTTAGTCTAGACTAGTGTTGCCTAAAATCCCGTATATAGGTGACAGTTTTTATTAGGATAACGCCATTCAAATTATTTCATTTCGTTATTATCTATCGTTTCGGCGCGTATACTTTCTCTCTCTTGCATTCCTATCTCCCCCCCCCCCTCCATCCCTCCTGTCTCCCCCCCCCCAACGCCAGAGCCACGAGTGTAATCTGTAGACATTAACACTTCGCGAATTACCAATAACTTGTAGACTCAACTCTTAACTCCTATTTCCCCTTTTTCCCTCCCTGGCAAATCGCAAACCTCTTAGATTCTTAGCATCCTTTAAAAAGGAAATATAGTTGTTCACATATTGATGCATAAATTAGTAGAGTCATTCGCTTAAGTTAAAAGTCTGCCAAGAACTCTTTCCGCTTCACCATACCCTACCACTGTAAAAACCGCGTCCGGCAAGGACCCTGGACTAGGCATATAAGCACACAGGGTTATTTGTATAAGTAAATTTTTACTACAATTCAAATTAGCGAATTGGATTATAGTTTATATTCCATTAGGTTTTATATAGTTGCCCCCCCCCTAGCTATAAAAGTCAGTCGACGTCGCTGTGCCCGTAAATGACGCCTCTAGTGGTATTTTAAACATTCGTTTATTTCCCAGCGTTTAGTCGTTCGCAAGGCACATGGCTCGCCTGTATAACACTCCTGGGTTTCTCCTTGTCTCCTAAAACGGAGGTCATTCGTCTTCTGACTCCCCGTACAGGTAGACCGCTGTCCGTGTGTGTTGTCCCCATTCCCCCTTTGTGGTAGATATATTTTTATTTCTCTATATTTACTTAGGTGATGCTTTTGGAGTAATTGTGAGTGAAATCGGAAACCACAAATGATTGTTATAGGTGTTAGCTATAAAAGATTCGTCTTCTGACTCCGTCAGGTAAGACCCTCTGTCCGTGTGTGTCCCCACCATTCCCCCTTTGTGGCACGCGGGGGACTTATCAATCGGAACACATGTTTCCACATGGTCGCGACTCGCAACCAGTTTTCATTACTCTCACATTTCCCTCCTAATGTTTTCCATGTATATCTTAGGTGTTTTTATCTTGTATGTTTTAGATGGTAGGCCTAGGAATATATCGCAGTTAGGCAGTTTTGCTCTGCAGAGGCTTTCCTCCCTAAATTAAACCATAAATATACTAGTTCCTCGACCATGAAAACCTCTGTTAATAAACCAAGATAAGTTAAGTAGGAATTATTTTTTCTTGCAAAGCACCAGGTGAACTATTTTTCTGCTTGTGGAATACTTTCCACGTTTCTGAAGAGATCAGACTTACTCGGTATACGTAAATAGTATCCCCATGACTACGTAATCTTTATATATTAAATCGTGTTCAGGTATACCATAGGATACCCCTTGGACTGGTGGCAGCATTTCCCTTCTGAAGTAAAAATCCGTTCCATCTTATAGTTATTAACTAACAAATACTTTTTAAGTAGAGATTATCTTAATTAATTTTCATTCAACACACAGTTGTTACCTCTTAAAAACACTGGCATCACATAGACACACACACACCACACACACCACACACCACACACACACAACACACACCTGAACGTTACCCTTGAACGGCTCGGTGGGTTTAGGGTGTTAGGTTTTACAGGAACTACACGTGTAAAATGGTCTCACAAGCCTCCTTGTAGCTTCGTTTTTTTTCTTATGTTTCTTATCTCTGGCACCCTTTTTGGTTCCTGCGTTTCGATCCCCGGCCATTCTCGGGGGATTTTTCGATTGATCATTCTGGCGGTAACGTCTCCCTTGAGCAAGGGGATGGGGTTGTGTGGTGTGTGAGGTCCCAGCATTGCCCAAAAGATCGGTAATATGAGCTCCAAGCTCGCCACCGAAGCTGAAACTGCTGATCCGTGTGCCTCGTGTGGACAAACCCATGGGTGAATGAGACACACACACACACACACACACACACACACACACCACACACACCCACACACACCACACCACACCACAACACACACACACACGCACACATACACACACACACAACACACACACACACACACGACACACACACCCACACACACCACACACACACACAGCCACACACACACAGCACACACACACACAGTTATCGCCGATTTAAAATAAATTACCTGCCTTTGCAATTATCATCATTCATTATTTTATTATCATTATCATTTCATCATCATTATTATTATTTATCAATAATTTCCGGTCCAATTGCACTGGGGAACATTTTTTGTTGAGTTAGGGGTGCGACACTTGTTATTAAGTAATTTTGGGTGCTGAATCCAAAACTACTGATCCTCAGTTTTTCTGTATCACGTCAAGTTTTTGAACTGTAGGATTTTCGTTTTTCTTTAAAAAATATGAAAAATACTGTACATAACATTAACGTGCTTATTTTATAAAAAGTTGGCAAATGTTTAACATCAATGAAAATGAAAAAGAAATAGGCATGACTAGAATGTTTATTTAACTTTCATGTTTTTAGACAGGTAAGGCTATAATTGTGTGCAGTTTTAAGGTAAAAATTTACGTTTGTAGCTTTGTCTGGAGTGGTCACTTGAGACTATGCGTTTTGATGCTACCAACAATAGTCATTCATCATAATGCAAATCCCATTCTACCCTGGTATGTTCTTCCATAACTTCAAATCTTGTGAAATCGTTTCACCTTTGCCGTCGCTAGCGCAAACCAGATTTTCCCAGAAAGTTTGGCGAAGATGGCTATGCAAATGTACTTCAATACTCATATTGCACCAAGCGCTTGTAGCTTCTCCAATGTTTTTCTGAACATTTCTGTGTAGTACTTGCACGTGTATTTCCAAAATTCTTTACGACGTCTTTGACTGAATAGCCAAGCATTCTTTTCAAGGTCTGACATAGTGCCATTGAATGTTCAGCCTTTGATGAGGCTGTCGATTTGTGGACCATCAAACACACCGTCCCCTTGATTTTTTCAATTGCAGTCCGGAAATGCAAGATGATGTACTATCAAACAGTCCCCGTCAGTTGCAATGCTTTTAACAATTGTTTCATGAGACCTAGTTTTATGTGCCAAGAGGTGGGAAATATTATTTTCTGTCCTTGTCAACAAGTGGCTCATGTCAATGTTTATGATCTCCGGTTTAGATCAGATCTCGGAGGCCAAATCGTTCCCTGAAACCCATGCTTCTCGCGAGCTCTGCTATCCCACATACAGAGAAGCGGGATACTTTGTGTATCACGTTGTTGACCAAGAAGGAAGGACACCATTTTTAAGGTCAACACGATGCTCCAATTGAGTTTTGTTCAAAATTGAAAGTTTTTATTGCAATATGCAATAACTCATGATCTTCTTTAATCTCCTATTCTTCACGAAGACAGAACGAATGCCCCCAAATAGGGACTGCGCCAAACAAATGCCATTGTGTAGAAGGACACAGTGAAGCTCCGCTTTAGCTATCATAAACCTCGCATTCATTTGGAATTGTAGATTGAAAGCCCTCATTCCTTCACGTAAACCAGGAATGTTATGTGCAAAACACAAAACCGCTGGCACTTCAAATTACGGCAGAAATGTATGCTTTCTCTGGTTCGAAGTATGATACTTCACTCCTTGTTCAAGTATGTTTTCTCGTTCAGTCTTGATGCTAGTATTTATGAGCTTTTTTGTATAGCCCAAATCACGTTGCTAAATCATTCAACTCGTTGCTGGATCAAATCCCCTACGAACTGAATCCTCGTGAATGTCAAAATCTGCATCATTCTGTCACTGCGTTCTTCACTCACTCAGATCTTCTAGAGGAGTAGTGTGTTCCGAAATGTGCAACTGGAATTTCAGCTGAATGAGGCCATTGGTCTTATAGCTTGACGGTAGATTAGTATATTCTATTTTACTTTTATTTTTTCTTGTGATATCCTATTGTTTTCACTAAACAAAGTAACATTCCTGTGGAATGAGCTTTTTGCTCTCGCCAAACTATGGGATACCAAATGCCATCTTTGTAACGTGTTCCTTTGGGTCCACATCCGTAATCTCTCGACACACTGCTTGCACACTTTTGAGGGCCCATAGCTGTCTTGGATCCCGATTTTCACTTTAAATATGAGAAATATTCTTGTTTGACAAATACGCTATGCTTGCCCTCTGACTTGGAATGGTGAAACTACACATATATAGCATAATGGAGTCATGGTTGTTTTAGGCATTTAACGAACGAGACGTAGCACGAAGCAGGCATGAAGCTGAACAAAAAAATATATACCTATGTAAATAAAACACAACTCTGGAATAGTTACAAGCTTTGAAAACAACAAAAAAAAACAGCATAAAACATAGAATACAATGGTATGTCGTTACAAGGTAAGTGAAAGCCATAACCACTCCTCCTAAGTCCTACTATCCTAGCTTTCTGTTTTGCAATATTGATAGTACTGACCTATTGGTGCTGCACACACTCTTCACCGGCACTGTCTCAATTGTACTGCACAACCAAGTGCCCATAGCTCTCGATGATCAAATCGTACTCAGCTGGCCCGTTTACTACAGCTCACGAGTGGAATTTTTGCTATCTGGAGGTGCTGTGGGAAATGACTTACTAGAACAAAACTGACAGCATTTTGGCATCGCATGCCAATTTTAGTCTAAATAAGTCAAAAAATCTACTTAACATTTTTTTTTCCTTTCAAATTGGTTCCCCAGTGTTCTTTGTACCAAATTTTTTTCATTCTCGTTAAAAATTTTATTTTCCGTACCTCAGAAAAAAAACTAATCTCCACATGCTTGAACCAATAACGAATAGAGGAATAACGAACGAATAATAACGAATAAAGAAACGAACTATAACGAATAATATATAATAACAAATAAGATAAACACAGCAAATACGAGAGAAACGGTTTGTTCAAACTTTTTTTCGTTAACACAACCAAAGCTGTTCAAATGTAGTACATCCCTAAAGGTAAGGTACTTCTGTTTAATATTCTTTTCATCTTCCTGTAAATGTATTTATGTGTCTAGATGTATGTGGTACTTACGTATTTCTAGAGCATAATGGTGTTTCATAGCGGCAAAACACACACAAACACTTACGCACGCAAGGTTTAAATCAATACACTAAGAGGCTGTGTCCTAATTAATACATACCTAAATTCAACGCAGCTGGGTTTTGCCTCAGCTCCTGTAGTGGAGCGGTCGAGGCCAAAAAAGGGAGTTTATAAGGCGTTCCCCCTCCACACGTTTGAACCAATGCAATGAGGGTATTGTTGGATCGTCTTAGGATGTCCTACTTTATGAATATGATGTTTTTAACAGTCCAGATTCTAACTAAAACATGCCATTTCACCCCCTTTAAAGGGGGCACCCATTCAACCCTAAAAAATTGAAATTTTTTTGTATATCATAATATTGTTATTTTGACACTTACAAGAGTACTTACACTATTAGGATGTCCCTACTTATGATAATGATGTTTTTACAGTCATCTTCTATTAAACATGGCCATTTAAACCCACAACCCTAACAAATTGAGAATTTGATATCTTACAATTGTTTACTTTTGGCACTTACAAAGATTCTTACAGTATTTACACCAGCCTTCATTCCGTACATCTCCGACTTCATCTCCAGTTGCCACCTCATTATCTCCGGCCGATCGCACTTCTCCACCACAGGAACCAAATGTCAATGCACTCAGTCCATCAATGACACACAGGCATTTTTGTCCGCGACAACCTTTGTCAGTGCAGTACAAATGATTTAGGGTCTCTACCTCTGCTGGTGCCTGATTCATTCCTGTACATTGTTGGACGCAGTTCATCCTTTGCATTCACATGCCAACCATGGCCACTGGGATTCATGTTCTAGGTTTTGCGATGTGACCTGCACCACACTGCTATTGGTATTTGGCCCGCAATACTGTTTTTTCGAAGGCATCATCTTTGTTGGCAGAAAGGGATGCGGGCTTATCTTTGTGGTGCGAGTACGAAACGCAGCTCAGTCAGTGAACTGAGATTTTTTAGTTTTTTTACCATGCATGGAAGTACAAATTGCCTTCGGTATCTAGAAGTGGCAACATCCTGGAATGCTTCAGGCCCTGTAAGGCATCTGAATTTTTGGTGAGAGCTGAAATTGCCGTTCGCTTTCCAAGTCTGTATAGAAGCCTGTCGTGTCAATCCTAGAGAGCATGCACGTCTTGTTAATGACTTGCATGCTGCTTTTGGCCGGTTTGGTACTGATAGGTGAACAGGTATAATCGTTTCCTTTGAAGACGAATTCCCTGAGTGCCCAGCATGTCATATATACCTCCATCGTCCAGTGCTCCCCTGCTCCGTAATACACCAACAAGACGATGACTTCCGTGTCGTCACACCGAATGATTATCCTTGATGGTCCTCTCGATAACATGATTGCATGCAATACCAGACGATGTCCGCCTCCTTTGTGTTCTGTACAACCCCTCAAGACTGGCAACCCTTATTCGGACTTTGACCACTTCTCCTCTTCAAATCCACCTGCCAGTAACTACCGTTTTATCGGCAGGCAGGATATCTTGTCCATTGGTCGCATGTGTACTGACAGATGAATGAGCGAAACTAGCCTTGTTGGTACTGGGTTTTTGAGGAAGTTCCTGTAGTTCGGGACGTCCCTGTTCCCTTTGTATCTGGTAGTTGAATCCGGATCCATCATTCCTCGTACTACCTGTCGTTCAGTCGACTTAATGACTGTTTTCTGGTCCGTACTGGTCAAAGACCAACGTCAAACGTCAATGGAGGATCCTGGCACTGTTTTTCAGAATACCTCAACAATCGGTCCAGAAACCACCTTTCCAAGATCATTGAAAGGTCTTGAATGATTTTCGTTCAGGGCCTGACACATTGCCCATGGTCCATCATGAGGTATCACGACTAATGCGATGATGTTGGGGAATTTCTGACTAGAAAGGCAGAATTTTCATCCGTATTTGCTTCCAGCATTTTTGGCAAGATCTGCTTTATTGGGTCTTCCTCATCGAACCATCGTCGTGGAACATTGAAGGCGGAACAGCTGCCAATTCGGTAGGAGAGGAACTTGCGCATATCCACTCACGGTTCTTGACACGCAAGCATCTTCTGAAGAGTCATTACCTCCGTATCGATCATTATCTTCTTATTCTTTTTATTCACTGGAAAGACACTTCCTCATAGCAGAACACGTTTTGACTACTGTCTTGAGATTGGATCCCAGAAATTCCTCTTCTCTTCGTCCCCAAGCTTTCTTTCGTGACTGATTGAACATTTCCTTCCCGAGCCCTTTTGTGCACTCCCTTCTCGACTCTTCGACTTCTTCCTGATCCCACCTGACCACTAGTTATATTAACTATGAGGTGCCACACTTTCCAGGTCAAATGGTCTTGGCATTGTTTTCCTTGATGTATTCCTTGATGACTTTTAACATCATTCTAGTCCTTGGTCCACCGAGCATGTCAGTTCTTCATGTGTAATTTCTTGGACTTGGTAGTGTACACAATTTCTTTGATCGTTCTGCGTATTCCCCGGTTATGTGGCGGGTCCCAGCAGCCCGAACTAAGGCTCCTTTCCTCAGTGTGTAACCGATGACTACCACATTGCTTTTAGCCTCGCGATTGTGATACTCTGTTCAGAGCCTGTCCGTAGGAACGCAAAAGTTTGAAAGTCATTTCTGCGTTCACTAACGAACCACCTTCCGACATGTGCTGAACATTCGTGAGCTGACACTCAAGAGACCATTTCTGCACATAGACTGGGTGTATCGTGCATAGTTTTGCGCGGCCTGCCAGAGAAGAAGTACGGTATGACTTCAAGGACGGCGGTACGGTGCATTTCAAATATCAGCCTCACGGTCTGCCCTAAGTAACTTCAAGAGGGTGTCACCAGCATCCAAAGCTAATCAGTAACGGACTGTTGCTGATTGTTCTCTTCCTGTGTCCTTTGAACTTCTTCATTTACTGAAAGAGGATACCAGCGCATTTTTCAATATCCTACACACAGCAGTGCAGGCTTCCGGGATTGCACTTTGAAGGTATGCTCTAGATCTGCAATTAGTGCGTGGGCTCATCCTCCAAACCAAGGCACCTTGTTTTTCATTGCAAAGGTTGGCACTGAAATAGAAACAATGAAACGTGTTTCGTGGTACCATTCCTGATTTCCTCTTTAGACCCTCTGCATACTGCTTCCCTTGCAACATCAAACTTACGGACGTATGAGCATACCCTTCAGGTACTCTGTCAAGCATGTTGTGGAGACCACCATCACTAAACAGCTTTCCTATACTGCTATGAGCCATAGTGAGATGCATCCCCCAAGCCTCATCGTCACTCGACCAGCCATGGGTCTGGGTCACTCCAGAGATCTGTTTCGAGCCTGCCTATATATTGCCAGGTCAACAGTGATCAGAACATGTTCTTGTCCCACTGCATTTGCAGTTTCACCATTTCAGCAAAGTCGTGTAGGATCGAAGAGAAGTCAGGGGTGGCGCCTTAATGATGGGAGATACCATATTTTCGAGTCGTGGAATTTCTCTCGTCGCTAACTAGAATTGAATCCACCCCAAGAGCTGGAAATACGGTGAGGTGTCCGGGGGACTTGCACGGGCCATTTCCCAAATCAAGTCTTTTAAGTACCACATCACTAACAGACTTATCCATTCTTTGACTTCCCATTTCACACCTGGTGTATGGTTTAGTATGGGGTTTGTTGTAGCGTTTGAATTTCCTCCTCATCACAGCTCTGTGCATCTAGGTTTTAGGTTTGATCTTGGACTGCAGAGGTGGTTTTTCTTCTGGCCTAGGAGACCCTGTGATACAACACACAAGCCATTGAATGTGTAGTGTTCTTTCCGTCTATTGTCTGCTCATTTTGTCGAAATTGTCCATGCGGCATCAACAGTGGTCTTAATAACAGTCTCAGGATCATAGACCAGAAATGTCACGTGGTATATGACGTCAGACCTTGGTTGACAGCTGGTCCAAAGCAATGGCAGTGAGGAATCTCGCACTTCATCATAAGGTACGCTGTGTCCAAGAGAGGACAGGTCATCTATCGTTTCTCGAAACCATGGTCCGTGGGTGGCAGCTTGACACCTAAACCAAATGTTATTGGGGATATGGATTTTACAACTAGAGAATAATGTTGTGACATATTGCAAGAACTCTCATTTCAATGTTTCCATGTGAGTCTCAGATTCATACATTGTAGCGCTGTCAAAGTCTTTTTTTTTTAAGTACAACCATGCAACGAAATCATACAAGATCCCAGAACAAAGTCCTTGCACTTTTTGTGTCTCCATATTCCCAACTAGATCTAAGATCAGATGGATATGTAATGTCACCGTACATTTCCTGATGTTGCCAGCTGCTTATCAAGACAACAGCGTCCTCTCTGAATGACATCATCAAGGATTCGAGTTCACATTCACCAATTTTCATTTACAGCCTTGTAGCCTCACAACGTGTTTCAAGGCCTCGGCAACTGTGATATCCCCTGAGCATACAGATCAGACTTCCCAGGCTGGAGCGATGATGAAAATCCTGTCTCCGAATGCTTCTGTAATTTCTAACTTCCATCTCCGTGTGTAACAATGCTCGTTGGTTTTAGAGTGACCTCGCTGATATAGCGACCATCTTCATTCAGGACAGACAAGATTGTGGATAGAGATGTTTTTGGACAGGACAGTCTCTCATCTCCTTACACAAACTTTTGAAGGCACACGCATTGTCCAATTTATCACCTTAGCCCTAGCACTAGCAGCTTTATGGTTGGTAAGCAGGGGTAATGCCGATAGCAAGAGCGATGATATTTTGGATCCATTGCAAACAAGTCAGTGTTTGACAGCATTCGCATTTGAATCTCATAGTCGTTTCTCTGAATGGCTGCATCAAGCACTCTTTGCCGTGTGGTGGACCCCGTCCCTGTTGAGACGTTCGACAGTTTCTCCTTCCAGCTATGTGATTTCCCACATATGAAACAGCCTGATCGAATGTCAAATTGCGACATGTCATATCGCCGGAGACGGGACAGACCAACCGTAGGGCCACTACCTGTTGCGCCATCGTCAGCGTCAGCACATGTACCAGTGTTTCTTTGGGCTATCTGAATATTAGGGTGGAGCGTTTATTCACATTTTTGGACTTTGCTATGGGGGTAGTGCGGAAAAGGTGTGAATGAGCATCAAATTAACGTGTGCAAAATATTAGAACTCTACAACAATATCTTCTGCCTCCCCCACCGCACTGAAAAATGAGAAAATGGGAAAAAAGTTCCCCTGCGTCAGCGTTACCACACGTTTACATATTAAATGCAATGCTTTTTGGGTAGTGTGTAAATAAATGTGAATAAAATGCACTACAAAAAATATTAAATACTTATTCTTCTGTGAGAACATCTTCTGTCTCCCCAAGTGAACTTAAACACTGTAAAAATACTGAAATTGGCGATAAATTGCATGTTTTTTATATTTGCTCAATACTTGCAAAAATCGCTTACACTTGATTGTGTGATCTTTTCTGTGTAAGATAATGAGAACAAACATTGTACAGCTCTCAGTTTATGTTATCATTTCATAAAATTGAAAAGATAACATAATCCAGAACTCACCACGAGGAGGTGGTTGTACGGCGAGTTCCGCCCTACCCACCCATCCTCCCTTCCGTTGTTAATATGTATTTAACTAAGAGTATACTCTTTCTTTGTTTCAAATGTGGGTAGTATTTTTCTTCCCTTTATTCTGTTCCTGATGTAACCATCACGGGCTGCTGCGCCCACAACGGAAATCGAAGCATCTGTCACTAACTTGATATGTCTTTCGACTGCTTGCGTGTGACAGGGGAATGTTGTAAGAGCACATGGTTTCTGCTGGGATCTGATGTAAGCTGCTATGTCTTCTGTTGGTATCATTTTTGTAGCAGGTGGCTCTGTCAATTCAGCACTTTGCCAGTCAATCATTAGATGATATTCACTAGCTTGAAGAAGCAGTTTTGGTGGTCGAAATATCCTTACAGCTTTTCGGTTCGCTTGAGTGTCTCTAGCTTTCAGGATACGCCTTAATCCAAGTTCTCGAATATTTGCTGAGTCATCATGTATCATCGCTAGAAGAACATTTTCAGGGTGTGCAAAGTAGGCATTGTTTTGTATAACACGGCTCACTGTATCTAAGTTGTCGTCTGTCAACAAACGGGACTTTGAAATCAATGAGAACACATGTTTCGCTCCATAAATTGCTGATGGATACATTTTGATATTGAACCAAACTGGCACATAAACATTCATAATGTATTTGACGAGCACTAACAATCCATCTGAGGGGCTTTCATCTGCAATGTACAGGCGGAGGATGCGATTTGCCGTCGTTAACCATCTAGCATGGTGCATTTTCCCTGGTTTCATTTTGGCTAGTTGGATCGAGCATTCACCTGATGCTACAGCTCTAAATATCTGTAGCATATATGCTTGATCAGTGCTCAAATCTGATAAATCACATTCAATAGGTTCACTAGGAATTGGGGTGAATTCTACTACAGGCAAATTTTCACAGTCGTTAAGCCTTCTGCCAATAGGACCAGTGAAAGTAGACGGTCCTGATGTCTGACCATCGATATGATTTATCAGATGACGAAGAGGTAGCTCATTTGCATGTAACAAGCAAACAAACCAATGGAGTGGCTTTTCAAGTTTTTCTTCTAGCAACCTTATAATACCTCCTCTGTGGCCTGTATTAACAGCTGTTCCATCGCATCCCACTGCTATGATGTGGCTGGTATCAATCTCATGTAATGCAGGTAATCAAGTATTGAAGCGGAAATACACCGAGCAGATCCTGAAATCGGCACTATGTGGCCACGGTAATATGATCCTGGCTCTTGTATTAATGTAACATGTTCTTCTTGTGTGCACCTAACATATTGTTTTCCTCCAACTATTTCTCCGATTTTTGTAGTGTCCTTTCTGCCATCAAAGTAAATGCTTTCCAGTGGTCCTATTGATTCACCGTCATCAATTTGCGACCTAGTCCTTTTCCTGGCTCTCCTTACTTTACTTCTGTCGATTACTAATGATGAATCACTGATATTCACAAGTCCAGCTCCCTCTAAGACTGCAGAAGCCAGTGTTGCAGCCGATCTGTCAGACACGCCCATTTTGTCTGACATTATTGCCATGGAGTCAAGGGACACTTTCTGCTTTTCCTGCTTATTCTCAATTCTTTGTACTGTACCTGCACTAGGCTCATACTCTGACGCACTGCTACTGTCAGAACTGTCTTCTGTGGATGTCAGTATTTCATTTGGCATATCTGACTCCTCTGAAATATCAACTGGTTCCTTACTAGTGGATGGCATTTGTTCAAATGGGCGAAGCCGCAAGAAGTCAGAGAGTTTTCACTGGTGTTTTTTTTTTATTTTAACTGTTGAACAAGCATCAATTTGACCAATTACCATCTTCCTTGTACTTCTCTGGTCTATTAGGAACGCCCTTTCTGCAGCTGGTACTTTTTTTTGATAAGAGCATGAACATAAATTCAAATCTTGACATTTGCAAGTGCTTACATCAAATAACTTTTGTGCTTGTGCTTGAAAATCCTTCAATCGTTGCATATTCTTCTCACTCTTTCTTGATTCAACTAGTCTCTTCAATTTCATATATTTTGCATAATAACTTTTTAACATGTCCCATATTCGTTTCCGAGATACTGTAGGAATTGATGCTTTTTCCCAGATGCTCTTAACGTGATGAACAACGCAGTCGCTTATATCGCTAAAAGTAGGCTCTTTGTTTGAAGTCTTCAGTTCTTGCCTAACAAACAGATAGTGTTTCATGACATCTTGATGAATGGGAAGATTCAGACCTTGATGTTTACTTGGATGGCCGAACACAACACAGGCATTACTACGGTTAAATCTTGGGACGTCAGCCATGCTGCTGTCCTTATATAATATATAGTCTATTTTGATAAGAATTTTATGTAATGAAAACTAGTTTATGAACTCCTAACACAAAAACTTTAATGATATTTATCAAGCAAGAGATCTCGTGATAAACAACGCTGAGTGACAACAATCGACAACCGCGCACAGCGCCGCACACATACGTCCACTCACAACTGTAGCTGGAGAGACACTGAATCAGTCTCTCTCCAGCTACAGTTGTAGCTGGAGCTACCGCGCGTGACTCACTGCATCAGTGTCACTGATGCAATGAGTCACGCGCGGTAGCCCTGTGTACTTGCATCTCTCGGCAAATTGTATGAATGAGTGATGAAGTTTACAGGGCTTTTCATGCTTGTGCATGGTGTGATTTGTATGTATTGTGCATTTCAGCCTCGTAGTATAGAAAGTGACGGCTAATGCAAGGTGTCATATTTATATAAAATTCCGGTATTTACAGCATTTTTCTTAAATTTCACAGTATTTGGGGAGACAGAAGATGTTCTCACAGAAGAATAAGTATTTAATATTTTTTGTAGTGCATTTTATTCACATTTATTTGCACACTACCCAAAAAACATTGCATTTAATATGTAAACGTGTGGTAACGCTGACGCAGGGGAACTTTTTTCCCATTTTCTCATTTTTCAGTGCGG
The DNA here is from genome assembly GCA_016584305.1 of Chionoecetes opilio. Taxonomy (NCBI): domain Eukaryota; kingdom Metazoa; phylum Arthropoda; class Malacostraca; order Decapoda; family Majidae; genus Chionoecetes; species Chionoecetes opilio. Next base: position 242,797 of record JACEEZ010025272.1, on the reverse strand, counting down.
TGGGGGAGGCAGAAGATATTGTTGTAGAGTTCTAATATTTTGCACACGTTAATTTGATGCTCATTCACACCTTTTCCGCACTACCCCCATAGCAAAATCCAAAAACGTGAATATACGCTCCACCCTACTGGATATTCCTCTTGTTCGTATAATTTGCTCTGCACTTTTGGTGGAATTTGATAACAGTACCTCCTTTTAGGATGTCGTTTTTCACTGGAAACAGCCGATCATAGACACCATCTTTACGAAGCTCGGCAGCTTTCAGAATGGATTTCAATCCTTCGACTCCAGGATTCTGGACAACTGGGTTATCAGCTTTGGTTTTGGATAATGATGTCTCGCAAAATACGCAGCATTCGCAAAGAGTCGTTCTTCTCCTCTTGTGAGTAGGTTCTTCTGGTGGTTCCATACTTTCTTCAACATGCAAGGAAAAAAACATACACAATTAGAGAGTGATAAAGTAACAATGAGTGAAACGTTTTGCACAAGGGTTTCTTTGTATAACTGAAGACAAAGTACGAGTCAAAAATGGCCAAAAAATGGGTAAAACCCCTAATTTTGGGGTATTTGGGGGTCCAAAACACCATTAAAGTGGGTTTCAACCCCATATATTGTGGGAGTGTACTTGGCAGAAAAGAAATAATGTGATGTTACCAAGTTTTCAATCTTTGTAAGTGCCAAAATAAATGTTTTTAAGATATTCAAAAATTCTCAATTTTGTATGGGTGAAATGGGTTAAATGGCAATGTTTGAATTAGAATCTGACTGTAAAACTTCGTTTTTCACAAAGTAGACATCCTAACGAATCCAACGATACCTAATTTGCCTTGTTCTAAAGTGTGGAGGGGTCAAGCTAGATATTTGACTCTTGGCCGCTCCAATATGAGACAGACACTCGTGGCGGAGGGAGGGACGGAGCAACGCGTGCACCCAACCTTGCTATGTGACGGCCCGCGGCACATTGACTTGACTGTGTGTGTTTTTGTTTTTGTGTGTGTGTGTGTGTGTGTGTGTGTGTGTGTGTGTGTGTGTGTGTGTGTGTGTGTGTGTGTGTGTGTGTGTGTGTGTGTGTGTGTTAGTTTGTGTGTGTGTGTGTTAGTGTGTGTGTGTGTGTGTTAGTGTGTTAGTCTGTGTGTGTGTGTGTTAGTATGTGTGTGTGTGTGTGTGTGTGTGTGTGTGTGTGTGTGTGTGTGTGTGTGTGTGTGTGTGTGTGTGTGTGTGTGTGTGTGTGTGTGTGTGTGTGTGTGTCTGTGTGTCTCTGTGTCTGAGTCTGAGTCTGAGTCTGAGTCCTTGTGTTACCTGTTATCTCTATCTTTTACCTTACTTATGTTACCTTATGTTACTTTATATGACCTGTTACCTCTCCTGTTGGCATTATAGGTAGGATAGGCCTCTATGTTTTCTTTCTGCATGTACTGTTTACCCTTGTCCAAGAGTAAGTATATGTTAGAGAGGTTATAAGGGAGTTATAAGAGGGTAACACTTCCCTTTACCTTATGTTACCTTAGTTGCCTTATGTATCCTATGTTATCTAATGTCGTTTTGAATGTAATCTTAATAGCTATTCTTATTGTTACTGTTGCTACTACTACTACTACTACTGCTACTACTACACTACTACTACTACTACTACTACTACTACTACTACTACTACTACTACTACTACTACTACTACTACCACCGTTGTTGTCAGTGTTTTTTCGTACTTCTATTACTATTATTGTGATTAGTACTACTATTACTACCACTATTGCTACTAATATTAGTGCTTGTACTACTACTACTACTATCATTATTGTTATTACTACTACTACTACTACTACTACTACTACTACTACCACCACCACCACCAATAGTGGGCAGCCTGGGGTTAATCCCTACAGGGGGTTCTGCGTCCCTGGCCACGGTGAGCAGTAAGACCAATCCCTGACATAGATTGGTTGGGGGGGGGTTGCAACCCCTCCCTGTAAAAACCTAAACGAGCTACAAATATATTAAAAGGTAGAGGCCGGGGGCGCGGCAATCGCGCCCCCGACCCGGTTTTGCCGGGGGGCCCGACCATGCAGACCCCTCCTATCCCGACGCAGGGGAGGGGTCTGCCTATGACGAGTGCAGGGCAAAGCCCTCGGGAATCCCGCACTCTAAATCAGGTGGTAGGGCCCCCTAGCCCAACTTTTTCTTATGGGTGTGGCCGGGTCGGTGCAGAGGCAGCGCCTGCCCGTTGAATCACTCCTGGGATCAACCTGCGGAGGGTTCTTCGTGTGGGCTCGTGGAACGTTCTGAGCCTCTCAGACGATCATCGACTACCTCTCCTATCGGGCGAGCTCAGTAGGCTGAGGGTGGATATAGTGGGACTCTCTGAGACGAGGAGGCCTGGCAGTGGCGAGACTAGCAGTGGGGGTTACACCTACTACTGGTCCGGCATGAGCAGTGGTCACCGTGAACGGGGAGTAGCTATAGGCATCTCCAGCAAACTGCAACCGTCAGTTGTTGAGGTTACTCAGGTTGATGAGCGTATAATGCGGATGAGGATGAAACACACTCCGGGTTTCATGTCTCTTGTTGCAGTGTACGCTCCTACCGAGGTGCGTAAAACTGAAGAGAAGGAGATGTTCTACGCCAAACTCGACTCTGTATTAGACCAGTGTCCTCCTCGGGACACACACATTGTGTTGGGCGACTTCAATGCTACTACTGGCACTGTGAGAGATGGCTACGAGTTATGTGTTGGTCCCCATGGCTCCGGTACCAGAAACACCAACAGTTCTCTGCTTCTGAACTTTGCAAGGTCCAGAAGGTTGAGAATTGCACGTTCTTGGTATCAGAGACCAGAGCTGCACCGCTGGACAGTGGACATGGTATAGTAATGCCGGAGGGGTAGCTAAGGAGATCGACCACATCCTCGTTAGTACTCGTTGGAGGATCCTCCAGAACTGCAGGGTTTACCGGAGTGCTGAGTTCTTTGGAACAGATCACAGACTTGTTGTTGCTACACTTAATCTTCATGTCGGGTCCAGAAGAATCTCAAGAGGTAACCATACTGTGTTCATCTTGAGAAACTGAAGGACTTTACATGTGCTCATGAGTATGCGGTGGCAGTCTCAAATCGGTTTGATGTGCTCTGTGCTTTCGGGGCCCCTGTAGAACTGTGGGATACCTTCAAACGTGAAACTCTACACGCTGCCAAGGAGTGTATTGGGGCGCGCCCGAGGTCAAGGCAGGGTTTGTCCCGACGGAGACGCTGGATAGTCGCGCTGGCCAGGCTGGCTGGGAACCAGGACCAGCACAGGGCTCTGTCACGCCGGACTAGAACCCTCCTGGGGAGAGACAAGGAGAGGTATGTCAGGAGTCTCGCTGAGGATGTCGAGGGTTATTTGAACGCTAATGACCTCCGACCCGCCTACCGAGCCCTGAAGAAGCTCCGTTCCAAGTCTCCTTCTCGTGCGAGTGCTATTCGAACAGCAGATGGGCGCCTCGTGTAGGACATGGATGGGCAGATGGCTCGTTGGGCTGAGTACTTTGGGCAGTTTGTTCACGGTTGACCCTCCAACTGAGCAGCTTCACACCACTGGGTTACAGGCAGTGGATACCGATCCTCCCATTGACGAAACCGCACCCACTCTTGACGAAGTCAGAGAGGCTGTAGCAAAGTTGAAAGGCAGGGAAAGGTGTGGAAAGGCAACTGGTGTTTGTAATATCAGTGCGGAGCTCCTCAAAGCTGGGGGTGAGGCCGTGATCCGCGGGTTGCATGCCGTCCTGACTGCCGTATGGCAATCAGGCACCATTCCTCCTGACTGGAAAAGGGGGCTGGTCGTCCCTATCTGGAAAGGGAAAGGGGACCGTCAGGACTGCAACAATTACCGCGGTATTACACTGCTCAGCGTACCAGGCAAGGTGCTTGCCCATCTATTGCTGACACGGATTCGCAGTCATCTGGTGAAGCATCAGAGACCTCAGCAGTCGTGTGTTCACGCCTGGTAAGTCAACAACGGACCGTATCCTAGCGCTTCGTGTCCTGGTGGAACGCCGACGTGAGTTTCGACAGGGGATGCTTGCAGCCTATGTTGATCTCAAGAAGGCGTTTGACTCAGTGCATCGTGAGTCACTCTGGGATCTTCTGCGACTTCGAGGGATTCCTGCAAGGACTATTGGTTTGATAACTGGTCTGTATTGATAACTTTGATAACTGGACTAAGAGTGCTGTGAAAAGTGGGGCAGGTGTATCCAGCTTCTTTCCTGTGAATACAGGAGTGAGGCAAGGGTGCGTCCTTGCCCCATCACTTTTCAACGCTTGTATGGACTGGGTATTGGACAAGGTTGTAGATCAAAGTGATTGTGGAGCATCCCTCAGCAATACCAAGATCACTGATCTTGTTTTTGCCGATGATGCAGTAATCTTTGCTGAGTCGCTGGAGGTCTTTGTGATGGCTCTCGAGGCGCACGAGGAGGCAAAGCCTTTGGGACTTGAGGTCTCCTGGCTCAAGATCAAGGTCTAGGTGTTTGGAGACTTACTAGATGAAGCAGTACAGTCTGTTCATGCGTGTGGCGAGGACATTGAGATCTTGGAAAGTTTTACATACCTTGGTAGCGCAGTCCATAATGACGGCGGGTCACTTCAAGAAGTCTTACGGCGGATTGGCATAGCCCACGGTGTTATGGACTCGCTCAGCGGGAGTATTCGGCGTTGTCGGTACCTGTGCAGGAGGACAAAGATCCGGATCTTCAAGTCGCTTGTGATCCCTGTCTTACTCTATGGTTGTGAGACATGGACACTAAATAGTGACTTGAAGAGACGAATCAATGCCTTTGGTAATAAGTGTCTTCGAAGAATCCTGGGGTATCGCTGGGATGATTACGTGTCAAATCAGCGATTGCACCGTGAGACTGAATCGAGGCCTATTACCTGCTTAGTCCATCAGCGCCAACTTAGGCTATATGGGCATGTGGCACGCTACCCTGTAACCGACCCTTTCCATCGGGTGGTATCTGTAAGAGACAATCCGGCGTGGAGGAAGCCAAGGGGGCGCCCACAAGGCTCGTGGCTGGGGCAAGTTGATGTTTCTTGTCGAGAGCTGCTTGGTATGGGAAAGGAGCCTGCATGGGAACTCGCGCGTGGTGACCCCCGGGAGTGGCGTCGTAGGGTGGGCGAGGCGACGCGCCCCCCGGCGTATACCCCCAATGATTGATTGATTGAATATAGACTGGGATTTAATCATAGGTGACAGCGATGCAGATGAATTGTTAAATATAATCCAGGATAACTTCCTAAGTCAAGCAATCAAGGAGCCTACTAGAGGAGATAATATTCTAGATCTATTGCTGACAAATAGAGACGATTTAGTAAAAATGTGGAGGTCGGTGGAAATTTAGATAATAGCGACCATTATGTGATCAGATTTAGCTTAAATTGGGAAGTTGGAAAATTAAGTGGCAATAAGCATCGAATACCTAATTTCAGAAAGGCCAATTATGCAGGATTAAGAAGACACCTGGATGTTATTAATAAGAGGTGTGGGATGGAGGCGAAGAAATTTTCCCAGAGTAAGGACAGGGCAATGACAGCTCGAAAGGCCAATTATGAAGGATTAGGAAGTCACCTGGAGGTAATTAGAGTGGTTAGATATGGAAGTGAGGTCGGGGCTGAGGGGGTAATTAGAGCGGTTAGACAGGGAAGTGAGGTCGGGGCTGAGGAGGTAATTAGAGCGGTTAGACATGGAAGTGAGGTCGGGGCTGAGAAAGATTATACCTCATTTGTAGGGGATATAATTGGCGGGCAGAAAAGAAATATTCCTTATAGGGATATAAGGTCCAGAAAGAGTGATCCAAAATGGATGACCACTAATTTAAAGCACAACGTTGGAGTAAAAAGAAACATTTATTTAAGGTTCAAGGCAGGATTGGTATACAAAGAACAGTATACCGTGATGGCAAGGACAGTGAAGAAATTAACTCGAGTTGCTAAGAACAATTATGAGATTAAAGTAGCAGGACAGGCGAAAAATGACCCAAAGGGGTTCTATCAGGTATATAAAACAAAGACAAGGGAATTAGTTGGGCCGTTAAGGTCAGGACAGGGTGAGGTCTTAAATACGGATGAGGATATGTGTAAGAGTCTAAATGATTATTTCTTAAGTGTTTTTACGGAGGAGGATACACAGACGATATCTGATAGTGAACAGATGTTCATAGGAAGCGATGAGGAGAAACTCAAAGATATTGTGATAACTAG
>JACEEZ010025272.1:221568-231568 GCA_016584305.1 Chionoecetes opilio | reverse complement strand
CCCCAAAAGTCTCCCACAGAAGTCGTGATGACTGCCCCGCAATCACCCCACACCAGTTCAGGGTGGTGTTGACCCCCCGCCTTTGCGAAAATCCCCACGGGGCCATCAGCCCCCACACGTACCGCAGCCGTTGAAGGTGAGACAGAGAACCACAAACCTCAAAAAAGATAATTTTGAACAGTTTCATTTTCTGCGCCCTTCAGGGGAAAAAGTGACCTAGAGTTGCCTTTCCCATGAAAAGGGTAGAGCCCCACAGTCAAGCGTGGGGGGCCCCGTGCCTTGCCACCACCAAACTTAGTGTTTTAAGTTCGCCGCGGTGACACAGCCTTTTTGGTGGTCAGTGGGGCCAATTCCCTGCCTGCAAGTGCTTTGAAGAACCCTACCTGTAAAAGGATTTCACTGGAAAACCAAAAAAATGGCGGGTGTATTTTTTAAGAGTTTTGACAATGAAAAGAATGTAGTGATGTGATATTTAAATCCCTTTTGAACCAAAAACAAGGGGCATTTTATAAATATTTTCAACATGTACTTTTTCACATAAAGAAATGCATGATTATTTCATGTGATAAATGATAAATATTTTCAATGACCCCAGAAATGTCCACCGTCATAATTTACGGGTAATTATGAAGAACACAACTAAGAACCTATTTCAAAAGGGGAGTCCGAACATGTGACCCTCAGTTTAATTTCAAAGTCCCTATCAACTAAAAAAAAATGGCAATGCTCTGAAAATCTCAAGGGCAAAAATTTTTGAGAGAGAGAGAGAAGAGGGGGGAAGAAGAGAGGGGAGAGAGAGAGGGGAGAGGAGGGGGGAAAGAGGAGAGAGAGAGAGAGAAGGGAAGAGAGGGGAGAGGGGGCGGAGAGAGACGAGAGAGAGAGGGGAGAGAGAGGGGAGAGAGAGAGGGAAGAGGGGGAAGAGAGAGAAGAGAGAAGAAAAATTAATATATAAAAGACGGTATTAATTTTAATGCTAAAAAGGGAAAATGGGGCCCGAATGGGGTGATTGGGCACAGGGAAAAGCATAATAAAGGAAAGGGGATAGAAAAAGGGGGAAAGGGAAAACTTGAGGGAAGGGGAAAGGAAGGAACGTTGGGCCGGGGTTCACACGAGACACTTTTTAAAAGGTCAGTGGCCGCCACAAAAAAATGGTCAAAATAGAAAACACGCATCCTATGGTGATGCACAGGGCCCCTTTTTTGTGGCGACCAAAAATAGTGGCGAGTCGTGGCGGGGGGATCCATTTTTCCGACCACCACCGTTGTGGCCGGCCACCCTGGCCCAAAAAGAAAACGTGTTTCAAATTTGCAGCATTCACAGAGCCACTTTGGTTGCCACCCCCCCCCTTGCCACCCGCGCTTCTCTGTCTCGTTTTGCCCCGTAAGAGAACTAGTGTGCGGATAATCACTGCGCCCTCCGAAAAAGGGGAAAGCTTTCAGTAGACGACCCTGTTTTTAAAACAAAAATAATGTAGAATATCAACATCTCAATTGTAGTTGATTTCGGTTTCGTAGCCCCTTTCCCCTTGGACCCCTTTTAAGGCGACGGGTACACTGTCAGCAAGAAATTTTGACGTTCTACGGGAAGTTCGTCCTTTTAAACTTGCAAATTTCCTATTATGATCCCAGCCTTGTAAAGATCAATGATTGCTTGAACGTTTTGGCCCTCCCTTTTTGTTTTCCCCCTTTTTTTTAAACCAGAAAAAAGGCAAAAAAAAAAACGGATGTAGGGGGTAGTGGGGGCGTGGGATATCAAAATAACGATACTTTTGATACCACCTTTTTATCAAAGATCGAACTTTTTTCATGTATCGAGTATCATGAGTACTCAAGAAGATACGCAAAAAAATTTTTGAAAAATAACAAGAAGGGGAAAAAAAAAATGCATACCAAAACATTTTTTACGCCAGGCAACCCCCCCGGAGTGTTTTTTGGTTTTCGGGTAATTTAAAAATGAGTGGGAACTTGACTTCTGCCCGGTACTGAAAACCGTTTGGAAGTGACCAAGAATTTTGAACCTATCATATTTTGTTTGGTTTTTTTGGGGGCTTATCCTTGGTATTTATGTACTATCGTGTGGGAGAGTGAGTTTTTGAGCTGCCGCCTTTCCCCTTTTCCCCATATGACTACAGACAAACGTGTTTTCTAAACAATTTTTTTTTTTTTTAACAAGGGAGTTTTTTCATAAAATGTACTTTAAGCAAAATACTTTGGATCGGTGATCCCAAAATTTGGTGAAACCCCTGAGACAATGATCACAGTGGCCGAACCGAGGGCTCGTTTTGTAAAGGGATCTACTCACCCCCTTTTGTGGCGACATTTTTTTTGCGGGGACTTTTTGGGCGGTACGACCATAAAAGGTCTGTGTGAACCCGGCCTTATAGATAGGGTTAGACAGAGGAAGGATGTTTGTGTTGGGGGGAAAGGGGATCATAAATTCGGGAATTGGGACAGGGGGGGGGTAAGGAAAATTGCTGGAGGCGATAATGAGGGTTAAAAAAAGAAAAAAGGAGACAAAGGTCTTGTTGGGACGGAAGTCGTGAAGTTCTAATCAAGAAAGACAGAGTGAGAGGCTAGAGGTTTTGATAGTTGGAAAAGGGAGTAGAGGTCAGAGTCCCGTTCCGTCAGTAGAGGGGTTGCAGGATCAGCGATAAAAAGGGGGGGGATCAAGTGTGGGGGGAAAGGAAGTCAGTAGGGAAGGGGGAAGAGGGAACAGGGATAGGAATAGGGGTTTCTGAAACAAAAGGGGGGTTCTTTTAAAACCCGGAGGGAGGGGTAAATTAAGAAAGACGTAACGGGGCGGTGAAGGGAGGAGAAGAAGAGGGAGAGGACATAGGGGATCAAGGGAGGGGGGAAGGGTGCAGGGGGAGAAGAGGAGAAAGGGGGGAAAGGGGGAAAAAGGGGGGAAGTTGGGGGGCAGAAGGGGAAGGGGGTGGCGGAAAGTGGGGTGGAATGGATGTACTCAGCTGAGACTTTGAGGGTTGAGCATGAAGGTGGGGATGATGGGGCGGTTTTTGAAGAGGGGCAGAGGGGGGGCAGTTTGAGGCTGAGCGAGGTATCCTGGATCATAGCCAAGGGCTCAACAGGAGAGTCAGGACGGGGGACCAGGGAGGAAAAGGGTTTCTTAGTAGGAGGAGACGTAGAAAGTGGGGTTTTGAGGAACTGAGAAGGGAGAGACAGTGGAAGGTTTTCGGGGGGAGGAAGGGGAAGAACGTTTAGGTCGTCTGGCAAAAGTAGGCCGAGGAGGGGAGTGTTGAGGAAGGGGTGTGGGGACCGAGGAAGGGGTAGAGGTCGGAGTATCTGGGCTGAGGACGGTAAAGGGGTTACTTATGGAGAGAAAGGGGGCAGCAGGAGGAGCAAACGAAGGACGAGTAGTGGAAGGAGGAGGAACAGGGAAAGAGAGGGTAGGAGAGGTTGTAGTAGGAGGATCCGGAAGAGTGGGATTGGAAATAAGCTGGGAGACGGGGGTAGGCGAAAAGCCTTGGCGGCGAGCTCCTGGCGGGCTTCCCATAAAGTGAGGCCCTTCTTAAATCTGATGGATGCCACTTCTGATTTGAGGTGGTAGACAGGGCAACCCCTGTAGAAGACGTTGTGGGAACCTCTACAGTTCGCACAAGTGGGAGACGTTGCAGGACACGTGGAACGAGCATGGCCAGGTTGAGCACAAAGAGGACAGCGGGCAGAGGATCGGCAGTGCTTGGCAGGGTGGCCAAAACGCCAGCAGGACTGGCACTGGCGTGGAGTAGGGCGGTAAGGTTTGACAGAGTAGTGGACCCCGGCAACATAAATGCTATCAGGAGATCTTGCCTTTTGAAAGTAACTTTGGCCATGTTGGTAGGGGACTTACGGCGGCCCCGGAGTGGGATGGTGTAGCAGTAAACTGCAACGGCATCATAATCCTCTGTTAAAAGGTTGAGGAGGACATCCGCGCACTCAGACCATTCGGTGTCATCGACTGGGGAAGAACGCGGGGGATGGAAACTGTTCCAGTGCAGGTGTTAAATTAAATTCTGGTGTAATTCGGTTGCGGAATTGCGCAATTGCCGATGCCTGAAAAAATTGCGGAATTGCGGGTTGCGGACCGCCAAAATTTTGAAACGCAATCACAATAATTGTGACGGTCACCACCTTCAAAGTGCCCGCGTGAACATAATTTCCCGCCAAATATGGTGGAGACGACACTGCCAAGTGTAGCGCAGTCAGTGCGTGCTGGGACTTGGGATTGAGTGGGTGGACGCTGGCCGTGTGTGTGTGATTTATCCTACATATACTGTTGTTGTGTTAGTGAAGTGCAGTAAATATTTTGTCCATAAGTGCAATCTTAGTAACCACTAACCAGTGGTTAGTGGTTACTAAGATTGCATAAATTAGACAATAGACACTGGTTAGTGGTTAGTAACCACTAACCAGTGTCTATACTCTATTGTCTAATTTGTAATTTCAGTAATTTCAAATTTGTCTTATATTTTGCAGATTGTGCTCATATAATTATTTTAATTGTAGGTGTCAAAATTAGTTTGCGGAATTGCGGAATTACGATTGCGAAAAGGCCTATCTGAAAAAAATTGCCGAATTGCGATTGCGGACTGGTGCAGGTCGGAATTGCGGAATTGCGATAGCGGAATTGGAAAAAAAATTGCGATGCCCACCTTTGAAGGATAGGCATCTATATATATGTATGTACCTCCTTTGCTGTGGTAGACAACTCAAGGGAGATGTCAAGGCCCGACCCTGATGCCCCGAGCACCACCACTCTCAGCCCACTGAAAAGCTTTGGTGTGCGGTACTCATGGCTGTGCATCTGGCGCCCACGGAACTTGTCAATGTCCTTAATTGTGGGTGTCATTGGCACGGAGTAGTGGCTGCAAGGGTAGACCAGAGGCATGACGAGGATAAAACACATGTGAGGAAAGAAAGTATATCATCTATGCAGGCATATCATGAAGAGCAACACACAACCAAAAGACATTATATGATGATGATTCATAAATTGACATCCATTTGTATATCAATTTATCATATATCAATCATATCTCGATGTATGTTCAATGTTCTCAGATCTCTAAGCACTTCATAAGTATAAATTGTAGCTTCCTACCATTTAAAACCATATTCTTCTGACCAAATTGTAAACAAAACCATCCTTTGCCATGATAGTCACAACAAGGATAAAGTCAAAACATACACCTTCCAACAACCTGACAACTGCTTGTGTAGCTTGAAAGAAAGGTGACCCTGAAAACATCCCCCGTTGTCTGCCTAAGGCTGATCACCTCCCCACCCCCCCCTTCCGCATATATCCCCACTACATAAATGATGCCCCCCTCCCCCCTCCCTTTCCCTGATATACTCCCCATTACAAAAATGATGCCCTCCCCCCCCCTCCCTTCCTGATTCACCCATTACACACAATGATGCCCCCCCCTCACCCCCCCCTTCCCTTTGCATATACGCTTTTTCGCGACCGTTTGGGCCCCGGTCGGGAGGGGACTAGTCCGGGCGGCCACTGTTTTCGCGAGGCGAATGGACGGGCGGGAAACGGGCGAGAGGGCCAGGAGCGAGCGGGACCGGGTTGGTATGTGGGGGAAACGGCGCATGCGCACTACGTCCGGGGAGACGACCAGGAGCTTCTGTGGCTGATAAGACATGAAACACCATGTGGCCGAATAAGCTAAATAATTAACGAAAAATACAATTTTGCAATTTGCTGAAACAACATCATGGGAAAGAATGTACCGCAAAAACACTTAAATCACCCCTGCACTAATGTCACCAGGCGACTATATTTCATTTTAGCATCACTACAGACTTTTTATGTGTCACTGAAGACATATGTAGAAATGTAAGCTACGTATGGCAAATTGATCTGTAGTGATGCTAAAATTCGTAAAATGCCCCCCTGCAACTTTGTGCAGTGGGACTAAGAAGTGTTATTAACGGTAAATGAAATGAAATTTTATCAATATTTTTTCTAGTCATCCCTGCTACTTGATTCCCTTGGTAAACACGCGCGTTTTAAAAAAAGTTTGGGTTTTTTCCCGGAGACCGCCCATCGACCCCCAGCCAAAAGGGAAAGAAAAAGGGAGGGGGGTCCGAGGCCCCCGGAGAGAAGGCCTTACGGGGGGGGGGGAAAAACGTCGAAAAAGTAGTGCGCCTTTCCCAGTTCAGGGTTCACCGGGGGGATTAACTCTTCCCCTGAAAATGCTGTGTGTCTCACGTTTAAATGCACATATTTTTTTATTATTATTTTTTTACAAATTACAGCAGATTAAAGCATTAGCCCCGCAGGGTTTAAAAATAAGAAAAATATATATTACATACATTACAATATACATTTTATTAAAACATGCATAATAAGTAAATATGCATCAACAAAAATATTTCCTTAATTAATTAATGATGTAGTCAGGTCCTAGGTCTGTCAAGCTTTGCCACAGCTTTCTCTCAGTGGCCTCATCGAAGAACGTAGTATCATATACTTGACCCTCAGGTTTGAAGTGCAGTTCACATACCTGAAAAGTTGGAAACATTGTTAAACCTCCCTTTCCATAACTCAGCCGTTGTTTATTTCCTATTTATATATTTCGGTTTTTTTGAATTTTGCAACCCTGTTTAACCATTCAAAAATTTTAAAATGACTGGAAATCCCAAATTAACTTAAGATTTAAGTATCTCGAGGCCCGACATCTCCTTTATTATATCCCTTTAACGACTTAACAACTTCTTTTTTTTTACATATTTTGCCTATAGCGTCTGTAGGCAGTGGTAACCCGGGGCTCGAATGGTGGGCTCGGGAGGATCACTTGAGGGCTGTGATGGTTGGTCCTCGCCCGTGGTGGCGCAGGGCCGGGATTCTTATAGTGACGCCTGTGATTAGAGGCTCATGCTGCCCCCCTGTGTCCTCCGATGCACTCGCAATCGAAGGTAGAGTTAGGGGCCCCGGCATGTGGTGTTCTTAGGCCACTCGCGGTGCGAAAGGTTTGGTTTCTTCGGGATCGAACTCGGGTCACCGAGAACGCCAGTCGGAGACGCAACCACTCCGCTACCGCCTCCCCATCAGCCCCACCCTTACTTGACCACCTCTCGAGTTGAGTGTCAATTCAATAGCTTAAATTTCCTCTCATACATATAGTTACGCATCCCCTGAAATCATTTGGTCATCCTTTCCTTGCACTGATTAAAACAATGCTATATCCATCCTGTAATACTAAAATATATATAATGGACCCGTTACTCACCCCCTAAAACACGGGGTATTATGAAGCTTTGGATGCAATATAGGCTATATATCACTTACTCATATTCTTTTTGCTGAGAAATGCACCATAAATTTAAAAATATATGGCTTTTTGGGGCCAAAATATCATAACACGGCGGAACGCGCTGTGATTGGTTTGACGTAGTAGGCGCAGACTCAATCTCGCCTGATCAGCGATCGGCTTGTTTTGGTTCAGCAGACCGCAGTACCTATCCATTCAACATGTCCCAGACAAAAAGAACATATTATGCTTGTTTTGTGCCAATGTGCAAAAACACCATAAATAAAACTGCAGAGAATGTGTTCATTAACTATGTCTAAAGACAAGAAAAAGAGGAAACAGTGGTGGATGTCTGCAAGGCGTGATTTCTCGATGAAGGAAAATTCATACTATTGCTGTGAAGACCATTTTGATGTATTATTAAAGTATGACTTGTGCTGGATAAATAACTTGCAATTATGTGTAGCTGTGGGGCTTTAGCTGAGCTGTGATAAGTTTCGGGAGTGGTATGCAGTATGCAAGGCTTTTTGAGGTAGGGGTGAGACCGGCTGGGTTTTTCATGTTATGTATACAACACGCAGTGAGTTAGGTAAAATTCTAGTCCTTTCCCGCCCTTATTAGAGTGTTTTTTCCCCCAGACCTTCACAGATCCCTTCAATACCTCTGAACTGTAATTATAAAGGGGGGGGGAGATGCCCCCTTCACCCCCTCCCCCCCTTAACGACCCCCTGGACCCTCAAAAATATAATATGTTTAATATTACTAATCTAGCCTCACTATAACCAACCTACCTAATCTCACTAATAACCTCATAGCGAGACACCCCCCCCCCAATTTTTTTTTTACCTAACCTACCCTTATTAAATTTTAGCTATATTTTACTAACCAACTAACCTTACTAACTTGCATTACCCCTACTACCGGGAAGATGACCAGTAATCCTCGTTCAAATGATATAGTAGGTATTCACTGTGTTTGTGAATATGTAAGTTGTAGTTTATAAGGAAAAAGTGGATAGACAGAGATAAGTGGCCCGTGACACCAGACAAGTGATGACTTGTGGGATCGGCATTCCTTATAGGGAGCTTAAATAAACCTGCAATGACATGTACAGCTAGACAGGTAGACGAACTCGTAGAGGAGCAGGTTTATACTCATAAATAAACTGAAAATTATCCTGTAAAAATTTTAAGATCTCTTGGCTGGACCCCCAATGGTTCAAGATCCTAAATACGCCCCTGCTTGGCATGGTCAGACCGAGGCTGGATATACCCGGGTATATCCAGGGGCCTCGGGTCAGACACGCTCTAAAGTCTAAAGTCTAAACCACTTGACCACGCAGGTGTGTGCATGTTATAAGATGTGAGACACTGTGCTCTACCAAAAGGCTCCGGTAATTTGCTTAGGATAACTTTCGAAACATGAAATTAAAATAAAATTAAGACAATCTGAGTTGGGGTTCAACTTCGTTATTATTTATATTTTCATCAGTAGGAGTAAAACCCTAAGAAAAAGAGAGCTTTGGCGTGATGAAGCAGTCATATAGATTGTATATTCCCAATGTTTTGTTGAGTACTGAAATCTGACCAACCTCGGTCTTATAAATACTTTTTATATATTTTTACATCACAAAGGACTGGCCACAGTCCTTTGGCCACAGGACACCCACTGGCCACAGGACACACGAAAATGCTCTTGGAAAAAAATGCACTTCTGTTAACTGTGTGTTTTGTCCATCTGATATTCTCTTCTTCACCTCTCCAAAAGGTCTTTTGGTGTCTCCTCTGTCATGCACTCCTCATCTCCTCTGTTCTCTCCTCCTCTCTCATGTCCTACTCAGAAAAAGGATGTCATTAGCAAACGCTAAGTAACATCTAACCAAATATCTAGTTTTTTACTATAATTTTATGTTGTCCCAGTCTGAGCTTATCTTATTTATGTGAGAAAACAAAACACTATAGACACTATAAAGACACTTAAGACAGACACTTAAAAACACTAATAGACACTTTAAAAGTCTATTGATCTTGCGTCCACCCTCAACACAGCACGTGACGCGGAAGCCAAATCCACTTTCGTCGAGTACTACGCCATGATCGATCCCGGTAAAAATTTAGTTTGACTGTTGCAAGATTCTCGGATAATTTTTTTTTTTTTGCTTGATATGTGATGCTTTCCCTAATAGAGATAGTTTTTCTCCTGTGCAAACCTAGAAGTGTTTTTTGCAATTCGAATAAGTGATGACAAATTTCTAATAATACACTTTTTAGACATTTTGACGGAAAAAAAACACGCTCCAGTTGTTAAAGCATCAAATAATAACCTAATGAAACCATTAAACTAACCTACTCTAACGTTCTAACCTAACCCTCAAAC
Source organism: Chionoecetes opilio (assembly GCA_016584305.1). NCBI lineage: Eukaryota > Metazoa > Arthropoda > Malacostraca > Decapoda > Majidae > Chionoecetes > Chionoecetes opilio. The sequence continues at coordinate 221,934 of JACEEZ010025272.1, read as the reverse complement.
TAACCTAACCTAACCATGATTTTTGTTTGTTTGCACATTTCATTGTTACTTTCACACTCGTTCTGACCTGTAGAAACAAAAGAAAGGTAAAAAATACTTGAATCCAGACCCAGTCATGTTCTAATTAGCCTCGACGACAACTGCGGCAGACGGATGACTACGGCGGGTGTAGTACCGTGGATGACGTTTGCGTGGGTGAAAGACGTGTTATAGAGACGGATGAATGGTGTGCGTATGGCAGGGGCTGAAAATGAGGTGAATATAATGAAGAGTGATAATGTGACAACCAGAATTTGAGATTTTGTGGAAGATCAGTGGCGGTCGTGATAAAATAAACGAGGATGCAGGTGTGACAGTATGTAGGGT